>LPNX010792606.1:451949-735942 GCA_001517045.1 Pseudotsuga menziesii | reverse complement strand
GCGGAACACTGAGGCGATACCAGTGTAGCATTTTGTTCAATTTTGTAAGCACTGAGGACAGTGCTATTGAAGGGGGAGGGGAATGTAATGCCCCGGTTTTTACCCTGTTGCATTAGATGTACATGATGTATATATTAAATGATCATGGTGCAGAGCTAAAGGCCAAGGCCCCACCATTGATTGGTTATGTTATGTTTTGGATTTGAATTTGTCACCGATGGTATATCGGGGCATGTGGCATATATTATGTTGTCATCATGTAAATACGCATCTATAATTAATTAAATGAATCCAACCAGCTACGATCACGGCAACTAAAATGAGAAAGGGGCATGATTTTCCCAAGGATGAGGATGTGGGGGAATTTGTCCAACTTTGGCCAATAGGGTGAAAATCCATGTGTCTTCTTACCTTGTTTTATTCCAACCACTTTCATTAAGAAAGGTTGCTGGTGGTTGAGGCAGTTATGATCTTGGGAGTGGGGTGGCAGGACTGTCAGTCCTCACCCACATGCACACTCCACCCACTGTTGACTTCTCTATGGCAGGAAAAACCTTCACGCACTCTCCAATTCATGACCTCACGATTTTGTTGTTCACCTCCACAGTATGTTCCTTCCTCACGTTGCTCATCCACATGCAGGGATTTCACTCTCCACAACTGTGTTGAAGGCTCACGCACATCCACTTCCGCGTCCTCTCTGGGGGCTGTTCATTTTCGTGCCTGAACCATTGCCCGTTCATTAGTCTCTCATGCATAGGATTTCCTGGTTTTAACCACGTAGTTTCTCCTTTGCAAATTTGAGAATGGTGTGGCTCTGTCCTTTTCTTAGGGGATAATTGTGGGTTTTGCATTGTGGCTGTATACGCACCGGTCGGGATATTGTAAATTCGTCCCCAAGTGTGGTCTGCATACGTTTTTCCTTAGCGGCCTCGATTGTGAAAAACGGACTGTTGTTTTCCCCGTGTATGTTGGTAATGTATGCTAATTACATTTCAGAACTGTTGTTTCCCCCCCCCATGTTGTAAATTGGTGCACTGATATGTTCAGTGGGACTGTATAATCGCTTGGGAGCCGTTTTTCCCTGTTTAAGCTGTGACAACTAAATTAATTGCCTGAGTGAAATGATTGGTCTTCGGACTGTGAGAGGATCAGGGATGGGGGCTTAGTTTTGCTTGATAAACCTGGTGGCTAGAAGCCACACAGATAGAGCTAGAAGGTTGGCCTTCTTCTCCATCACCCCTGAATAGCACTGGAAGGGAATGCAGGGCCTGAGGGACTATGTAGCAGAGAAGGGACTGGTTCCTTGTGTTGGGTGTGTTTGGGTGTCTTAGAGGTCAGGCTAGTTCTGGTGTAGGTGTTCTTGGCTATGTAATGAGCTCACCAGCTTATCATTTAGCCTTTTCCAACTCCTGGATGGCCTGATAAACCCAACTGTGTTGGCTTGGCTATGTCTTGTATACCTTTGGCTACATGTAAGCCTGCTAGTTCCCTTATTCCTTGGAGAATCATGCCCAGCTCGGGGGTGGCAGCGCTGCTGAGAGATTAAGGAGCACACTGGCCTATGGTTGGGTGGAACATTGCAGTGACGTAGCTGGTTGCGGATCGAGTTCTTCATAAGATAAGTGATCTTGTTCATTTTACTTCTGCAACCTTATTTTCTGTTAATAGAGATGATGAACATGTTACATGAATGCATGCATGTATGAATGCTGTGGGTTTCCGATGTGTATGATGATTAATTGCATGTTTCACTTCAATGCATTTCCTCTCAGCATTCTGTTTTTCGTAATTTAGTGCATACATATGTTCATGGGGAACTTAGCTCGGGTGGTCGAAGCTTGTAGTCGCGTCCTCTTCGCCGGTCGGAGGCATGGGGACGTGACACAACAGTTGTGATGACCACCTTGAATGGTATTCCGAGATATTGGAAATCCTTTATCCAAGGAATCTGTTCAAGAATAAGACTAATCAAGTTTCGACAGTTATGGGAAGAATGTGTTCAAGAAGAAGAAAGAATAGCAGCCATAGAAGAAAATCTAAATGAAAATGACGATCAAGCCTTGGAATTCCATACCAAAGGCAAACACAAGAGAAAGAGTTATGACTATCCTCCTAGAAAGACTCAAGGGTTTACAAATTACAAGAAATACTTCTCAAATTATGAATGCTTCACTTCTCATAAAATGTGACACATTACTATAAACTATCCTATGAAAGAATAATGAGTCAAAAAGAAGAAATTTTTTTGGGTCCATACTGCTGAAGACAATGATCAAGAAGATGAAGAAAAATCTAAGGAGGATGAAGACTCATGTGAAGAATATGTCTTAATCTATGCACTCACAGGTTCAGTCTGACTAGGGAATGACACCTAGCTAGTATATAGTGATTCCTCCAAGTAGATGATAGGTTACAAGGACTCACTCTCATGTCTTATACAAAAGGAGTCCCCACACAAAGTAATTCTTAGAGATGATTACCAATATCCCATCAAAGTAATGGGAGAATCCTCCTATAAGTTGGACTCTGGAAAGTCCACGAAGATGAAGGATGTCCTATATGTCCCAGGACTAAAGAAGAACCTTCTTTGTATCTCACCCTTAGATAAGAAAGGGTTTAGAGTTTCTTTTGTGGATGGAGAAGTTCTCATGTGGACAAAAAGAAAAACCATAGATGATGGAGTAGTAATTGGAGTTAAAGAAGGAGGAATCTATAGATTAAAGGGACATGTAGATTCAACATTAACTACTAGTACCATAAGCCCATGTGAGCTATGGCACATAAGACTTGCTCATATACACTACAAAGCATTTCCAATTATGAGCAAGGTTGGGAATGGTTTACCATAGATTTAGATATATCATGAAGAAGTGTGCGAAGGATGTGCACAAGGAAAGAATACTAAGAAACCTTATCCAAATAGTGACAACAAAACAAAAGGGATCTTAGATATTATCCATTCAGATATATGCGAGCCATTGAAAACTAATTCATGAAGAGGGCATGTTTATTATGATTCCTTTATTGATTATTAGTCCCGCAAGACTTGAAAAAGTGTTTGAAAGGTTCAAAGAGTTTAAGGCCCTGATAGAAAACCTCTCTGAAAATAGGATCAAGATATCGAGGTCAGATAATGGAGGAGAGTTCACATCAAGTGAATTCAATGAGTACTACAAAGAAAATGGGATTAATATGGATCTCACCATTCCCTATAATACACAAAAAAATGGCGTGGCATAAATAAATAATAGATCTATCATTGAAGATGTGAAAGCTATGATATATGATCAAGATCTACCTATGTAATTGTGGGAAGAAGCATCCAGAACAAAAGTGTATGTACTGAATAGAATCTCCCACAATGCCCTTTGGAATAAGACTCTATAAGAGGTGTTTACTGGAAAAAATCCTGAAGTAAGTCACCTAAATATATTTGGTTGTCCTATATACACACACATTCCCAAGGAGAAAATGTCAAAGTTATATCCTTAAGGAAAGAAGGGATTGTTTGTAGGATATAGTGAGAAATGAAAATCTTATCGAATTTATATCCCATGATACCATCAAATTGAATTAAGAAGAGATGTTACCTTTGACGAAGATACAACCTTTATAAAATCAAAGAAAGAAAGGGAAGATGAAAAGGAGCAGGAAACTCCCAAAGATGCAGAAAGTCCTAAACTAGTTAGGAACGAAGAAGAAGATCAGATGCCCGAGGATCATGATATGATAGAACCTTAGAGACTTGAAGAATTTCCCATTGAAATTATCTCATGAAAGAGAATACCTGCATGGGATCATGAAGTAATCGAAGAAGCAAAAATACATGGTGTCCCAGAAGGAACTGTTAGAGAAAGAAAGAATCCAAATCCATACCCTAGTTATGTAGCTTTGATGTGTGATCTCGTTGATAGAAAATCAACATGTTTTGAAGAAGCAACAAAACATAAGGAGTGGGTTGATGCAATGGTTGAGGAATACCAATACATTATAAATAATGATGTATGGGAAATAGTACCAAGACCAAAAGACAAGTAAGTGGTATCCTCTAAATGGATCTTCAAAACTAAGAACTCAACAGATGGTAGTATAGAGAAGTACAAGGCGAGATTCATAGCTTGTGGATTACCCCAGAAGGAAGGAATCGACTGAGGAGACCTTTGTCTAGGTACACCTCAATCAGAACCATCCTTTCCTTGGCATTCAATATGAAGTGGATGTTACATCATATGGATGTAATTAAAACCTTTCTAAATGGCTTGATAGAAGAAGAAGTATATATCAAACAACCGCAAGTTTTTGAGATGAATGATCATGAAAATCATGTATGTAAACTCAAGAAGGCATTGTATGGGTTAAAGCAAGCACCTAGATCATGGTATGGAAGAATTTATGGATTCCTAATGAGATTAGGATTTACCAAAAGTAAAGCATATTCAACCATCTATTATAAAGTTGAGGGTGATGAACTTACGCTATTACTACTATATGTAGATGATCTATTCTTGAGAGGTGAAGATAATCCCATCAACAGATGTAAGAAGAATCTCGATGCATAATTTGAGATGAAAAACCTCAGAATGATGCATGATTTTATAGGTCTTTATGTATGCAAGTATCCAGAAGATATTTTCCTAAACCAAGGAAAATATGCAGTAGAAATACTAAAGAGATTCAAAATGACAGATTGCAAGGCTATGACTACTCCGATAAAAACAAATTTGAAGTTATTTAATGATGATACTTTGCAAGCAGTATATGCCACCTTATATAGACATATTATTGGTTATCTGATGTACTTAACCAATACAAGACCAGATATATGTGTTTTCTGTAAACACTCTAAGTCAATATATGGTGAATACCAAACATATTCACCTAGTTGGAGAAAAACATGTGATGGGGTATATAAAGGGGACTTTATACTATGGTATTATGCATCAAATGGGGAGATCATATTACATGGATTTACAGATTCAGATTGGGCAGGAAGTGCCAAAGATAGAAAGAGAACTTTAGGATGTTATTTTAGTTTGGGATCAGGCATGATCTCATGGTTCAGTAGAAAGCAAACCAATATTGCATTTAGTACGACATAAGATGAATACATTGCAGCATGTTCATCTTGTAGCGAAGCAGTATGGCTTCACAAGATGTTCGTAGATTTATTTGATGCAGGGATAGATGTTACTGATATCCTTTGTGATAATCAAAGTTGTATTAAGATGAAAACAAAACCTAGTATTTCATGACAAGATGAAACATATCGAAGTTAGATATTACATATGGGATATGGTTTAGAAGGGAGATATAAATCTCAAGTATGTTCCTATAGAGGAAGAAGTGGTAGATGTGTTGACTAAGCTTCTGTCTCATTTAAAGTTTGAATACTTTCAAGACAAGCTTGACGCAATCTGAAAGGACCTCTCTCTCGAGAGGGAGTGAAGGTAGATGATATAAGGATGTAGTGGTTGTAGCTTAGCCTAGAGTAGGGTAAGTCTAGCCAGGATCGTTGACCTGAAAGGGTTACTAAGACAGACAAGGATTGTTGATCCTAGGGGGATTAGTATGTATGGATACACCGATTTAACCCAAGTGGGTTAGTAAGACAAAACAAGACTTGTTGGTCCGTAGGAAGATTGATTTGTCTAACTAGGCTTGTTGACTTGAAAGGGTTAGTAAGTTAGATGAAATTCGCTGATGGATTTACCAGAGAACTCACCAAGATAATGGTCCGAGATAATTAGTGGGACATATGTGGTTTCAATATTGTTGTACTAATGATGGTTGAGATTATTGTTGAGATGTTTTCTGAGATATTTTCACTATTCCTATATTGATGTATGTTATATTTTTATCATTCAAGCTAGCATTATGATCTTAGGATATTTAACTGAGATAATAACATGCACATAAATAAACACAAGAGACAAGGGACACAAAGAATTTTCCTCAGGGAAACCATAAAGGAGAAAACCCCACAAATTCCTCAGAGATAGAATCAACACCAAAAGTAAAACCCGAAAACATAAAGATGATCTCCCGACAACAGTAGTCTCTCTCTTGTCCCGGCAACTTCTCTCTCACTCATGTGCCCCAATGAGTGAGTTTGGGTGTGATAAATAAAGAGTCTCACTCTCTATTTATATTCTTTCGTTCACTTAATGTCCACTCCAACATGTCGGCCTCACTTAACAATTACTTAATAGAGCCGAAATCTCTAGGAGAGTCTAATAACCCTAGTGCCCACAACTTGTGGGGACTTTTCCCCTTCGATCAACAAGGAGGGTTATCCTTAACACATTGGTGGGGACTATTTCCTCGACTTACAATAACTCACCTAGAGTCGAATTCTATAGGATAGTTTAATAACCCTAGGGCCCCACAACTGTGGGGAATTTAACCCTTGAACAATAGGAGGGTTACCCACAATGACTTTACATGACTTGTTTACATTATTGAATCTCCCGATAGGAACATTGGGGCATGAAATGACTCAAATACATTATAGACACTTCCTGAAATAAACATCGGGGTACAATACATAAGATATACAAGTGAATACATGTTGAAGTTACAAATACATCAACACTCCCTCTTAACTAGGAAGGTATTCTCTCGACACAATTTATCAGCACAAGTCTACTTCTCTGTATCATCTGGATCATCATCGAGTCCTCATCATATTCAAGTCATCTTCATCTTCAAGTCATCATAATCCTCAAGTCATCTTCATCTGGATTTGGATCATCACTTGATCTGGATCATCACCACTGGATCTAGATCATCACTGGATGTCGATCATCACTCGATCTGGATCATCTCTGGTTCTGGAACATCTCTGCTGGATCATCATCACAGGTGCTATATCTTGATTCTTCTCGTCATAGGAAGTTCTATAGAGCCAACCCTTTTTCATGCTGGTTGTAGGCCTAGCCTCCATGTAGGTCTTTTTCAGCACTTATATTTGACCCTAAGTCAAAATGGCCCACCCAACACTTATATCTGATCATGTAGGAACCAATCCTATAATCATATCAGAAAGGCACGCCTAGCACTCACATCTAACCATGTGGGAACACATCCCACAACCCTGTCAGAAATGCCCAGCACTCACATTTTCCAACCAATGTCAGAAAGGCCTAGCACTTACATTCGACCATGCGAGGAACCAATCCTCCATGCCAAAAGGGCTCTGCACTTAAATCTGATCATTGTAGGAACCAATCCTACAATCACCTTAGAATGGCTCTGCACTTACATCTGATCATTGTAGAAACCAATCCTACAATTGCCTCAGAATGGACCTCAGTCCCAGACTGAGTATTCATGGTAACTGACCAGGTGCCTCCATTCCAAGACTGGCATTCAATGCTTAGATATGATCATGTAGGAACCAATCCTATAGTCACATTAGAATGGCTCAGAACTCATATATGACATGCGAGGAACCAATCCTCTCATCATGACAGAATGGCTCAGCCCTTACATCTGACCATGGAAGGAACCAATCCTCTCACCATGTCAGAATGACTCACGGACTCATCATTTCCCTTTGGAAGGAACCTTGATTTGGAGAACACCAAGATTCTCCATGAAGTACTCAAAATTCACTCTAGCCAATGGCTTTGTCAACACATCAGCTATTGATTCATCCGTCACAACAAACTGGAGCTTCACTGCTCCTTTCTGCACCATATCCCTGATATAGTGATACTTGATCTCGACTTGTCATGGAACACCGGGTTCTCCAACAACTTCACACAACTCTGGTTGTCACAATATATACAAGTAGCATCCAACTAGAGATCAAATAAATCTGATAGTAGCTTCCTTAGCCATATTGCCTCACCACTAGCTGAACAAGCTACAACATACTCTACTTCAGCTGCACTCAGTGCCACACAGGATTGCTTCCTGCTAAACCAAGAGATCACACATGATTCCATACTGAAGCAACACCCTGAAGTGATTTTCCTATTGATGGCACTGCTTTCCCAATCTGAATCAACATAACCCTCTAGGTTAATCTTCTGATTCGCCTCATACTTGAGCCCATAATCAAATGTACCCCTCAGGTACCTCAGAATATGCTTTGCAGCAATCAAGTGAACATGTCTCGGATCTATCAGGAACTGGCTCAAGGTGTTCACAGCAAAGCAAATATCTGGTCTTGTATCTGTCAGGTAAATCAAGGAACAAATCATCTGACGATACATCGTGGCATCAACCAAATATGATGAAGCAACACTCAATAGCTTCAGGTTTGATTCCATAGGTGTGGTCATGTCCTTGTGGTCCATCATCCCGAACCTCTTCAGGATTTCTACTACATACTTCCCTTATCCCAGGGATATTCTGCCACACCTCCATGCCATCATATCCAAGTCCTTCATCTCAAACTCGGAAGCAAGTCTCCTTCTTGCAACTTTAATGAGTTCCTCTTTTCTGTCAGGAACAAGTCATCGACATATAACAAGAGCATCACCGGTCTTCCGTATTCAACCTTGAAGCAAAGGTTGGAATCCACTTTACTCTTAGTAAAGCCTAGAGTCATCAGTAATCTGTCCATCCTGTCGTACCATGTCGAACCTCAGGATCTTCTGCAGTCACTCCCTCTGAAGCGGAGCATCATTCTCCCTCTGTCTTTCATACTCTATGTACTGAAACATTCTGTACCAGAGTGACAAGCAGCTTCCTCTGCTAATAATATTCTATGTATCCATCTAGGGTCACTGGATACCAAGATCCTCTATCTTGAAATTTTTCAAAATTTCTTCTCGCACTCATCTGGGAGCTTGTCATCCTATATCAACATTGTAGCACAGGTTTAGATCTTCATCAAGCTCCTCATGTATGTGTTATCCCATGGATGTCTTTTGAGCTCGTATAAGGCCTTATTTCATTTGCACACATGATTCTGCCTGTCATGTGTCTCAACTCCCATTGGCTACAAATGTCTCTTTGTAGTCTATGCCTTCTTTTCATGAGAAGCCTCGTGCTATGAATCTTTCCTTGTATCCCACGATGTTTCCATCTACTGCATGATGGAACTATGAACTTCCCTTCATGTATCAATACTGCATCCTAGACATCATTCTTCTTGAACTGGTCTTCCCTTTCTTCTTGGTTACTTCTTCATGGCTAGAAGGTTCTACATCAATGATGTAACTGCAATCATCATATTATTCTTCATCTTGAGCTATCATCACTTGTTCTTCGAAACAAGTCTCATCCTTCTTTGCTTGTAGGTGATTTTATGCGATCTTTCTTGCAAGTCAAATGCATTATTTGTATGGTTAGAAACATTTCATAAGGTATATTCATAATGAAAAATTCTTATGCATAAATAGATGATCATGCAACTATTTTAGCCAATACAACATTCATCCATATCTCATGGAAACTTTCTAGATGCCTTCCATCTCTACCAGAACAACATTGAGATTGTGCACTAATCCAATATGTTAGCAAAGAGGTTTCATTCTAGATAAGTAGCAATGGATAGTTGTATAGCACCATGAGCTACTTACCCATTACATGCATATTAGTAGTATACTGTCATTAATGCAAGAATTCTATGATGCATAATACATCAACTGAATATAAACAAATGCATAACAAAAAAAAAATATCATGAAATGACAATTGAATGCTTATCTTTATTTGTTTCGTGGGTAGAATCCTTCTTGAGCCTTCGTCTTCATCATGTTATTCATTCATAATAGCATCGTTTCTTATCCAAATGCTAATATGGATAAGAGGTTCTTCAAGAGTTGAGTTCTTCATATTCCTATTGCTTGAGGAATCTTATTTGGATGGTAAGAGCTTGATCTTCAGTTGCTCCCATATTCTCTTCTCTTCTTATGAGTCAAGCTTCTTCTTCTTCCTAGAGTTTTCTGAAAGTAATCACTTCCTTCTGACACACATTCCTCGCATGAATGAATCCCATGATCCTGGGAGGCCATTCAAGGTGGCTATCACCACTTCTGCATTCTCCACTTCTTCTTCTACTGCTACAATTTGTTCTTTGATTTGAGAGACCCCCGTAAAGTATGACTATATGGTCTCTGTATTCTGGATCTTCACATTCTTCAACTATTTTCTCAAAGTCATATTCTGATTTATGTTCTTCCCTTCAAATATCTTGGTCAAGGAGTCAAACATCTCTTTCAGTGTCTATAGGGAAGACACTTATGGTATAAGGTGATCCGTGATTGAATCAACAATGATCTTATTGACCTTGACCAAGTTCTTCTTGTGTAATACTTTTAGCCTCATCTCCCTCTGGAACTGGAACCTATCTGCTTGTGTAGGTGTCCAATTCATTTTCTTCAAAGAGATCATATACTTCCATGCTTGGAAGTTTTCAACTTCACCAAGCTTATCATCAATATGATGTGATATATCACTTTGAAATGAGAACCTCAAATGAAAATAGCAAAAGATTAGATCTTACCGATTTGAGGTGTCCGTCCTGGTTCCGGAGCTGGCTGATCTAGGGTTTGTCAGAGAAAACCTAATTTTCAAAACTTGGAATCTTTCAGATCTGATTGGATAGAAATATATATCTCTTCAAGGTGAGCTATCCAATGTACTCATTTTTTGAAAACAGTGGAGGGAAGCTCTCGGAACAAGAAGCCCTAGTTTTCCAATTTCTTCTGCAAAAATGCCTGATATTGTTTCTGTGGTATCTCTGAAATTACTACTTCTATGTGTTTGAAACTTCATAATAAGGTATCCTCACTTGTCCATATTTCAAAACCATAGGTTTCATCAGAATTGGTTTCACCAATTGGTACTTATGATCATTTTCGCAAGGTGACCTGTTTCAGGACTGTTCAGAACAACGAAGTTGTACAGACTTCCTCGTGTCACTGTTTCCTCTTCTGGGTTTGAACAAAGTACAGTCCATTCCCTTTCTAGAATAACTTCATAAATTTCATTTGGACCTTTGTAGCTCGAGATATAGCAATTATCCCCAGGTGTCTTGTTTAGGGATGAATCGTGGAAGAGGCTAGAACCCTGACTTGGAGGGATCATATCTCCTAGAATATAGCGAATCTGAGGTTGAAATTTGGACATAGTGTAAATTAGGATATTAGATTTGGCCTTTGAAAGTTTCATCTCTTGAGACTTCTCCAATCCATAGATATAGAGAATGTACCAACGTATCAGTTTTAGTATTTTAGGGTTTTTCTGGCCCGGGGTCAAACTAGGGTTTGACTCTCCCGGAGTTATACCCAACCAAAAAACTGGACCCAGGTCTCTAAACTTTGATTTTTATGAGGGGATAAATCCTTTTCCATGCTGACTAAAAAATTCCTCTTTTGTAAGAAGCCCTAAATTCCCGTACCAAAAACTGAAAATGCTCGGAATTGAATTCCACTTCGACAAAAAGATGCGCACTTGAATGGAGAGTCAGCCTAGCATACTTTTGCTGATGGATTGTGGAGAGAGACCCAAAAAGTAAGAATCCCTAGCTTCTACAGTTGCATAATGTCTTCTTCTCAGGTTAGCTCTGATACCATGTTAGATTTTTATCATTCAAGCTAGCATTATGATCTTAGGATCTTTAACTGAGAGAATAACGTGCACAACAATAAACACAAGAGACAAGAGACACAAAGAATTTTCCTCGATGAAACCATAAAGGAGAAAACCCTGAAAATTCCTCAGAGATAGAATCAACACCAAAAGTAAAACCCGAAAACATAAAGATGATCTCCTAACAACAGTAGTCTCTCTCTTGTCCCAACAAATTCTCTCTCACTCATGTGCCCCAATGAGTGAGTGTGTGTGTGATAAATAGAGAGGCTCACTCTCTATTTATATTCTTTCATTCACTTAATGTCCACTCCAACATGTCACCCTCACTTAACAATTACTTACTAGAGCCGGCATCTCTAGGAGAGTCTAATGACCCTAGTTCCCCACAACTTGTAGGGACTTTACCCCTTCGATCAACAAGGAGAGTTATCCTTAACACAATGGTGGGGACTATTGCCCCAACTTATAATAACTCACCTAGGGTTGACTTCTATAGGATAGTCTAATAACCGTAGGGCCCCACAACTGTGGGGACTTTAACCCTTGAACAATAGGAGGGTTACCCACAATGACTTTGCATGACTTGTTTACATTATTGAATCTCCTGATAGGAACATCAGGGCATGACATGACTCAAATACATTACAGACACTTCCCGGAAAAAAACATCGGGGTACAATACATAAGATATACAAGTGAATACATTACAAAGTTACAAATACATCAACAATGTAGCAGGTTCATTATTTTCATACTGATGATTGTTGTGATGATTGTTGATGAGTTTGTTTCAGTATTTCTATACTGATGATGATGATGTTGTTTCAACATTTTTATGTTTATGATGATGATGTTCCAACATCTCTATGCTGGTGATGCAGATGATGATCTAGAATTTATTGATGATGTTGGTTTTAGCACTAACATGCTAATGCTATTGTTATTTATGTTTCAGTATTTATACACTGATGTTGCAGGTGATGTCTCGGTATTTACATACTAATATTGCATATGGTGTTTTAGTATTTACATTCTAATGTTGCAGATGATGTTTCAGTATCTACATACTAATGTTGGTAGAATATGATTCAATATTCACATACTGATGTTGCAAAATATGATCCAGTATACGTAGAAGATGATTAAGTATCCACATATTGATGTTATATAAGATGATTCAATATCAATATACCGACGTGACCGAAGATAATCCAATAAGCAGAGAACATGATTCAATATTTACATACTTAGGTTGGAGAAGATGATCTAGTTGAGATTGATGATGAATATGTATGATGGTGTTCCAAAAATTCCTATGACATATATAGACTCACCAGTCAGATGCACAATAGTGGAAGTAGTTGTTACCTTCGTAGTTAAGAGGAAGTGTTAAAGGATTGTAACTTCAGAAGATATTCCAGATGTATTGTTTGTATTCCTCCATCAGGAGATGTGTTTGGTCATGTAAGAGTCATTGAAAGAATCAATGTAAACCTCTAGATGCAAGTCAAGTCAGTAGTACTCAAGCGTCATTATAATAAATTTTATTTTTGATGTCTTTCTAGATAAGTCATCCCATTCAGTTTGTCAAGTACTCAGACTTGTTAGGTCCTAATTCAAGTCAATTAACAAATATAAATAGGGAGGCGCTCCCCTTTATTTGTAAAAATTCACTCAAGAAAGTTTACAAGAGACAGTAGAACACATGTGCTAGAAAGAAGAGAGAAGCAATTGTACGGGTTTTACTTTGCTCTGGTTGAGTTCTATATTGAGGAATTTTTGCGGGGTTTTCTCCCTTGTGGTTTCCCCAAGGAAAATATTTTTTTTCTTTGTGTTGATGTGTTTGTTGATATTTGAGTGATCCTACTAGTAAATATTATTTTAATATATCATGTAAGAAATTAAAAGAAAACTTAACAACTATGATTCTTGTGGGTTGTTAGGACTCAGAATTGACCTTGTTGGTATGCTAAGATGTGTGCTATGACCTATATGTTTTGAACCAATATCTTTTGATACTAATATTTATTTATTTACTACCATTAGTTTAGTACTTCTATCTCTGCTTATTGCATCTCAAGGACCAACTTTAGCAAAAGGGCCATTGGGTAATGCTAAAGTTGAAAGACATGAAAATTATTTTTAATTTGGCTTACTATTTTTGCATCTAGAACTATGTTGGAAATTTACTCAGTTTTTACTGTTGTACTATTATGCATCTTGGAAATTTATCTACAAATATACCTTTAATTCATTTAAGTAATTGACTAAATTGGTTAAACTTCATTATAATTTTGATAGTGTTTATATTTTGTACATTGGAATTGATAACTCATCTCAAGGGCCAACTTTAACATAGAGACTAGTGAAGTTTTAAGTTGAAAGCGACGAAAATTATATTTGAATTTATTACAACAATAATTTTCTAGATCTAGCTTTGTTATTTACTTCTGCTTATACAATGATGATAAAAACATATGTGACGATATACCTTGAGAGAGAGAAAAGATTAAAGTCATTGGTCTTGTTGGTCCTATGGGTAAAATGGGTTGTTTATCCACCTTTAAGGTACACTTTGGTATTGTGAGTATGGGGGTTTCCTTACCATATTGTTGTGACCCATCTGGTTGATTTATGTTCCTTCATCTTCTTTTTGGTCTTAGCTCCCTTATTGAGTGTGGTACCTTGACCACCTTTGGTATGAATACTTAACCATATTACTTTTATTATTTTATTATTATGTGACCACATGACCTTTGGTACCCTAATCTAAGTGTACTCAACTTTATTTTATGTTTTATTATGGTAATCACCCTAAAACCTAGGGTTTCCTAAGTGACCATTCTAGAAGACATGTTGAGTTTATATATTATGTTCATAACTTCACTCTTGGAGTATCTTGGTATGAAAAAAGTATAGATTTGATATTTGTTGGATGCATAGGGTTATTTCTACTTTAAATATGAGTACACTTAAAGTAGGGTACCAAAGGTCATATGGTACCTTTTCTAAAGATTCTAAAATTGTGTTGTGAATTGTGAACCATGATGTTCAACCCATGAGCTCCAACCGTGAAATGTGAACCTAAACCATCAACACTCTAACTCTCAATCTCTCTCAGAAGGTATGGATTTTGATAGCTTGTCCTTATAGTGACAAGAGATGACTCAAAATGTCTGAGTATAAGGCATTTACAAATTAGATCTATCTAGAATTATTATTATGCTTTAATTACTATTAATTTCTTAAAATTCATTGTAATTTTGTTACTGTTTATGTTCTATACATTGGAATTGATAACTCATCTCAAGGACCAACTTTAACGCAGTGACCAGTGGAGTGTTAAAGTTGAAAGAGATGAAAATTATCTTTGAATTTATTACAACCATACTTTTCTATATGTATATTTGTTATTTACTTATGCTTATACAATGATGATAAAAATATATGTGACAATATACCTTGAGAGAGAGAAAATATTAAAGTCAGTGGTCTTGTTGGCTCTATGAGTAAAATGGGTTGTTTCTCCACCTTTATGGTACACCTTGGTATTGTGGGTATGGGGGTTTCCTTACCATCTTGTTGTGACCCCTTTGGTTGACTTATGGTCCTTCATCTTCTTTTTGGTCCTACTCCTAGTGCCCTTATTGTGTGTGGTTCCTTGACCACCTTTGATATGATTAATTAACCTTATTACTTTTAATTTATTATTATTATGTGACCACATGACCTTTGGTACCCTACTGTAAGTGTACTAAACTTTATTTTATGTTTTTATTATGGTAACCACCCTAAAACCTAGGGTTGCATAAGTGACCATTCTAAAAGACACGCCAAGTTTATATATTATGTTCATAGCTTCACTCTTGGAATATCCTGACATGAAAGAAGTATAGATCTGATATTTGTTGGATGCATAGCGTTATTGCTGCTGTAAAGTTGAGTACACTTAAAGTAAGGCACCAAAGGTCATATGGTACCTCTTCTAGAGCTTCTAGAATTTTGTTGTAAACCGTGATCTCCAACCCATGAGCTCCAACCATGAAATGTGAACCTAAACCATCAACACTCTAACCCTCTCTCTCTCTCTTTGAAGGTATGTCTTCTGACAACTTTTCCTTACAATGACAAGGGATGACTCAAAATGTACGAGTATAAGGCATTTCCAAACCAGATCTATCTATCATTATTATTGTTCTTTAATTACTATTCATTAGTTAAACTTCATTGTAAATTTTTTACTGTTTATGTTTTGTACATTGGAATTGATAACTCATGTCAAGGACCAACTTTAATGCAGTGAATAGTGGAGAATTAAAGTGGAAAGAGATGAAAATTATGTTTGAATTTATTACAACAATACTTTTCTGGATCTATCTTTGTTATTTATTTTCGCTTATACAGTGATAATAAAAATATATGTGACAATATATCTTGAGAGAGAGAAAATATTAAATTAATTGGTCTTGTGGGTCCTATGGGTAGAAGGGGTTGTTTCTCCACCTTTAGGGTACACCTTGGTCAAGATATACATTTTTCAAGATTGGGGGAGAAATGATAACTATGTATGATGATAGTGGAAAATTCATGCCTTAATGGCTTGTAATTCTCTAATATGAATTATGCATACCCAACAAGGTCTAATCTGAACTTTTTTCCCATGGTGCAGGTAGAACCAAACAGGTATTTGTCATGTATTTCTTCCTCAAGCGAGGAGAATTCAATAAGAATAGATGAAAGTGAGACATCCAGTAGGTCTAAAAGGGTTATATCAATTATATTTCAAAAGATTAGAAAAAAATTCCATAAACTCATGGAATTTTTTCTCGCTGAAGGGGGGTCATGTTCCTACGATGATGAGACAATAGGCGACATCAAGGTTCCCTTGAGGTACAAAAATATAGTGAAACAATGGGTACTAAAGGATCTTCCTCAACTAAATACATAATTTTGTGTGAATGAGAGGATATATCGAATTGCACCATCGTCATTACATGGTTTGGGGTTGTTTTGCATGGATGACATAAAGGTCGGTTACGACAGATGTACAAAATTGATGGAGTATGTTGGACCCTATTACAACTACAAAGATTGGTTGCGCCTGATCCAATATACATGAAGTATGCATAGATATGGATTGTCAGCAAATTACTTATAGTTGAAAGAGAAATATCAAAATAAATGAGAAATGTTGTACATTGACGGAAGGCCAAAAGCCACAGGGAATATTGTGGGGTTTATAAACAGTACACAACCATGGTATACAATTAAGAAAGCCAGCTGCATATTTGAGGGGCATGAAGGAAACCATGTATTTGTATGTGCCATTAAATCAATAGCTGCAGGGGAAGAGTTGCTTATTAATTAAAATTTGAATCGAGTAGATACAAACACGGTTACTATGGGAGTGGTACATCTAACAATTTACCCAACCTTTTAATAATTAATTTAACCTCTTAAGGATTTTTAGTTAGTCAATTGTTATAATTTTATTTAAATTTTCTATATTTACTTTGCAGGGTAGTGATTGGGGCATCTCCCTAGCAGCTGGTCAGAGGAGTACAACTTCCTCGAGGCAACAGGTATACATCTTTGTAATAATACAAATATAATTTGAAAAAATAGTATTTTTTTGATGTGTTTTTTCATGATTATATTCGATTCATTTAGATAATGTTATATATATACTTGTTGTAGAGTGTTTATCAGGGAAACCACCCAGCTGTTAATTAGACTACACTAGCCTCGGGGTAAGAGATATACCTGATTGTAAATGTACAATTTAAATACGTCAAAATGTTTTCTTATTATGTTGTTACTGTGAGTATTTTGGTTTCATTTGGATAATTTTTTATATGTTTTTGAAGCAGGGTGATGTAAGGGGAACCTCCATAGAAGTAGATGATACCAGAACTCCCTTGAGGCATCATGTATACATCAATGAAATTGTACAAATTAAATATGAACACAAAGTTTTTTTGTTGTGTTTTTTCATGAGTATATTCGATTCATTTAGATAATGTTATCTATATATTTGTTGCAGAGTGTTCATCAGGAAAACCACCTAGATGTTGATCAAATGAAAGCAACCTCGGTGCAACAAGTATACCAGATTTTAAATGTACAATTTAAATACGTCAAAATGTTTTCTTATAATGTTGTTACCGTGAGTATTTTGGTTTCTTTAGATAATGTTTTCTATGTTTTTTATGCAGGGTGATGTAAGGGGCACCTACCTATCAGTAGATTGGGGCAAGTCCCCTATAACCATTGATACGATGAGTAGATTATCCTCGAGGAAACATGTATAATTCATTGGAGACGTACAAATATAATATGGAGCATAATGTTTTTTTTGGTCTTTTTCGTGTGTATATTGGTTTCTTTATGATAATGTTTTCTACTTATTTTCGGTAGGGAGATGATCAAGGAAAGTCCCTATATGTGGATGAGACAACACCAACATTGAGGCATCAAGTAAACCAAATTGTAATTTTATGAATATATCATGATCGATAAGTTTTGTTAGTATATTTTTTTCTTTAGTTTATTGCTTTCACGTCAGTAATGTTTTATATATTTTTGTTGCAGACCACTGATTTGACATTTGAAACAATGTCAGAGAAATCAATAGATTTATATGTGGATGAGTTGATGCATGATTCTAGTATTGGTTCTTCTTTAGAACCGATTAAGATGATAGAGAAGGAATTGAAAAAAATTAATGAGGATATCCTTCGTTTGCTATTCATTTTGCTGTAAACAGATGAGATTAAACCTAAGGTTGATGTTTTGGAAAAGAAACCGCATGCCTTGCAAGTAGGTCATGGAATATTGAATCATGATATAAATTCATTTAGTACTTTATTGTTTTTACTTGTATATCATGGTGAACTTATAAAATATGGTTTGTATTTAAAATATTTTCTGTGACCACACACCAGTGGTCAAGGCGGTGTTGGCCCCAGTGATGCTTGTGGAGAGTTGTCACATGAGAAAACGACTCCATGTTCATATAATGTTCCAATATTGTTGAATGAATAATCTGCAACATGTTCAATGACACCCTCGAGGCCAGCTGTGAGTGCACTATCAAGTGACCGACGCACACTATATCGTGCAGAAGAAGGGGTCGATGCAGAGCATGCTAGTATTGATATTGCTAAAGAAACATTTACTGGGTCTTCCCCTGTCACTAGCACGTGTAGAATACAAAGAAAATTCTTGGTGGATGAAGAGCTCGTTCCAATAAAGACATAAAAGATTCCAGATAATTATTATGTATTGTTAAAGTTAGTGTTTATAATTTGATTGTCTATATACTGATAATTTTTTTTATTTCAACGAATGATGGCATGATTGTTTTGCAGGAAATGAAGTTTTTTATAAACATTTAAATGATTTTTTCTTGGATATATTTGGGCCCACCATCCGCATAAGGTGGGTACACAAATTAAAAATTTAAAAGATGAGCTCACTAATTGGTTGGTTTTCCTGTTCGGAAACAATACCTGCAATAGAGCCTCGATCCTAAATATGGATGGAGAACATATGAATATTGTCTGGGACCAATATAGGGTTCACCTAGAAAGGAAAAATAGGTATGAGCACCCTCCAATGATTCCAACTAGAGAGTAGAAAGGCCTAGTGGAATATGGAAAGGAGAGGGCTCTAAGGAAACAAGGAAAGATACAGCCAAGCACATGGATGTATGTAGTCCTTTCCACAATCTAATTCTAAACCTTATTATTATTAATTTATATATCAAATTTGGAACATCTAACTTATTTCAACACTTTCATAGGCTGTCTAACACATCAAAGGACATAAAGGAAAGACAAAAAAGTATTGGTCAACACAATATTGGGCCTTGTGGTTATTCAAATTTAGCGGCACAAAATGTAAGTATCGAAAAACTAATAATGCATCCAAATAATAAATTGCAAATTATTTTCATTTTATTGCACCACAAAAGGTAAATTCATGACGTTATGAAAATATGCAGGCCGATCGATTCAAGGAAGTGCCCACTGAGAAAGACTTGAAGCTTGGATTCCAACACGACTTTGAAGTTGTTGTTGAATGTTGAAAATGCTTGTCTAAGAAAACACAGTCTTATGGTGATCCATATTGCACACATGTATATAAAATCTATATAGTTTAATGAATATTTATTACTTGTGCAATATATTCGTTATAAAAATTTGCGATAAAATATTGAATCTGTTTTGAGCAGGAAAACAACAATCCAATCAATGTTGAGGTCAATGGACAACAACCAATCCAAGATCATGCTTTGAATCTCGGTAATGAATTTATTCACATTTTACGTCAATTTTAAATATTGCATTAAAGATGGTGAACATTAATTGTAGTTTTCCATGTTTAAATATGAGAGAATGTAGAGGGTCACATTGTATAGGTTGAGCCTAGAGTACATGAATATGAAGTACATAATGTGGCCACATCAGGTAAAAAAACCTTCGTATTTTTTTTGCAAATGAAATACTTGTCATTATAATACCAGTATATATCAATGTAACATTTTCAAATTATTGCAGCAAATCCAGACCCCTTGCCGCAAAATCCACAACAAGTTGCTGAACCACAAAGAACTGAACAACAAGTTCCAGATGATGAGTTTCTTCTTGATTCTGTAAAGAGAAAAAAAATAGAAAGAAGTGACTGAATAAATACTGTGAAATTATTTTTGATAATATAGTGCCATGCATATTTTTTCCCTACTAAATGAATGAATGGTTTAATGAATGTTAGCTTTTATCGAGTGAGTCATAAATGTTTCTTTACGATGAAATATACATGTTTGCACATACTTTGTTTTTCAAGTACATGCATTGGGTATGGGGAATTGAGAGTGACGTGAGGGGGGAAGGGGCCATAAGAGCTTTCACTTTCACGTGGTTGGTCTTGTTCAGTAGAGAATATTAAATTATTCTCGAAACAAAGAGGAGCTCAATGAATGGCTACAGTGGTGGCTTTTTACAACCCACTCACATGTCATCTAAATTTTGATAATTTCTTGGTTACATTCATGGATAATTCATTGAGTGAATACATTACTATACTTGTTGCAACAGGTACAATTCTAGAATGTAATATTTGAATTTCTTATTTATAATGAAACTAACAAAATTTATTACACCGGTTAGATTTATTAAAAATATACTAATAATATTTGTAATATGATGTAGTTGTGAGGGAGCCTGCATGAGGTCTTTCCATCCAAATAGAGAATAGGGAGAGGATTCCAACTATAAATCTCTAAGTTTAACAAAATCACAAGTAAGGGTAAGTTCAAGATGCCACCACTTATTGTAAACGGAATGCTAGTTTTTGAGATTTTTCGATTCGTGTTATTATCTTGATTTCCCATGATTACTCGTATTTGGTGTAGGATATACAAAACTTCTACTGCCTACTCTATAAGCATAAGAAACATCAACACAACTTGATAAAATTGTATGCTATTTAAAGTAACATATTGTCTTATGGACATGAGTATATTCATGTGAAAAATTATAATATATATTTGACATGGTGTGTGCCAGGTTCCATATATAGCTTCATCCTTGGGCTATGTCAATATTGGCACTAATGGTCATAGAGACCCGTTTTATTGGGTCACTATGCAACTTACAAAAATTAATGATCAACATGATGTTGTACAAATTTTGAAACCGACATCCCTTGCTCTATAGGTATGGCATATTGTACTAGTTGTCCATAATTTTCTGTAATAATTGTCTTTGGAAAATTTCATTGAAAATGCTATGGATATTTGGACAATTCATACCAGTGATGGTATTGTCTATAGTTGTTAAATTATAACACATACTTTGAAGAATAATAACTAGTGATTTGTGTTGAAGGTGTCCAAAATGATAACAAGAAGAAAAATTCCTTTCTTCTTCTATCTTTTGCTCATGTGGATCACATTCTTCCTCAAATTTATGGCCATAGCAATGCTATTGAGGCATGGAAGAAGTTTAAAAAATTATATGAAATCTCTAATGAAATTTGAAATTTATTTATGTTAAACAAATTAACAAATATGAATATGGATAAATTTGATTCGATAACACATCATGCCTAGAATGAGTTTGTGGTGATTGATATTGAAATTAAAGACCTATTATTATTGCCATTTTGTTCGATAGCTTCCTTGATTCACATTGAATTTTAATAAACTTCATTTTGCATATCTTCTTGAAAATTTATTCCAACATTCAAAGAAATTTTAGGTTTGTTGATCAAGCAAGAAGATTGGTTAAAGAAGAATGAAAAAGAAGGTCCAACTAGAGTATTCATAGGAAGGTGTGGAGGAAGATGTTTATATAGAGGTTGTGATAGAGGAATGAGTGTGTTAGAATATTAATCCATCATTAGTACCTTAGTTACACTAATTAGTCAATTTTATTGCTTTTTAAGCTTTAATACACTATGAGGTGGACTAGGGGTGCTTAGTTGGACATATGCCATGACAAATTGAGGCTTTCACACCCACATGGGCACTGCGGATCAGTCAACCAGCCATATGTGTGCCTCAATAATTTTTGGTGTGCTCCCATATATTGTATGTGGTCATCTAAATTGGCTTGGAGTGCTAGAGTGGGATTTTGCCCAAATTTGGCCTGATTTTGTGCATTAAATGCTGCATTGAGACTCTAAACCACCCATATTTCCACACCCACGCTCTCCAAGGTATAATAATTGACCCAAAACACATAATCCATGTCATCTCAGCAATTCATGGTAGTTTGGGGTGATTTGGGACATGATTGGCCCACCTAGGGGGGTTTGATGCCATTTTGGCAATTTTGACTTGTATGCTCACAATTGGCTTCCAAATCCTCACAAAACTTTTATGATGTATTATATACATGATAAAAACAAGTTTCATGGTTAGAAAGTATGAAATTATCTTGTTTCTGTTCACATTGTGTGTGTAATTTATCTGTAATTTGATGGTTTTTGCTGATTCTTGCACCCAAATTTGATTTGTGAGCTTCAATAAAGCTCCTATATTTTCATATGGTTTGAATTACTCACTTGGTGGATTGAATTATGTACATGGTATCAGATCCTGTTGGATATTTTTGAGTTGCAGATCAATTCATACTGATTCGAGCTGCATTTTTAGTGGAGTTCCAGATAAAATAGAATTGTTCTGTGCAGACCAGTTAGCGATTTCACCACCATCAGTCCAGGAAGAAATGGAGGCTACCAAAATCATGCTAACACCC
This sequence comes from Pseudotsuga menziesii, assembly GCA_001517045.1. Classification (NCBI taxonomy): domain Eukaryota; kingdom Viridiplantae; phylum Streptophyta; class Pinopsida; order Pinales; family Pinaceae; genus Pseudotsuga; species Pseudotsuga menziesii. Next base: position 713,125 of record LPNX010792606.1, on the reverse strand, counting down.
TTTAATGTTTTTGATTGGAAGGCAGATATGGTCATTCAACTGAGATCTAAGGGGATTTTTAGAGTTACCATGGGCACTGAAATGGAACCAAACTTTGCTGTTGAGAAAGCCAAGTATTTCAACAAATTGGATGAGGCATATGGATTGCTGTACCTGAGAATATCAAGAGAGCTTCTGTTCCACCTTGACAGTTTGACATCACCAAAAGAGGTTTAGGAAAAACTAGAATTTCTATTTGGAAAAACTAATGAGCTACGTGGTCACCAGTTGGAGCTCAACGCACTATGTCACAATCTAGGAATTATTCACCAAGTTCAAATCACTTGTGTTGCACTTAAAACAATGTGGTATTGAGAAGAAAGAAGATCAGTTGGTCTTGTCTATACTTTCAAAGTTGGGGCCAAAGTTCTCATTTTTTGTGAGTACATTCCACTATGACAAACTTACACTTTGAAACTGGAAAATGCCCAATATGGAAAAATTCATGGAGACACTCACTCAAGAGAAAGATAAACTTGTCCAAATGGGCACCATCAAGACCAAGGATCAATCTCTAGTAGTGGGGGTTTCGAATTTCTCAAAGGGAAAGCTCAAGTCTAAGAATTCAAAGCTTCCAGTGAAGAAGAAAAACCCATAAAAACCTAAATCCAGTGATGCAAGTTCAAATCCTTCCAAGGAGAAGGACAAGAAGGGAAAAGGGAAGGCCAAATGCACCTATTTACTTAAGGGATGGATTCTAGAGAGATCATGCATGAAAAATACCATTGAAACCATGGCACAACTGCTGGAGAAGAACAACATTCCAGTCCCTGACAACTCAAGGAAGAAGGAAGGAAACTCTAGTTCAAATGAGAACAAGGAGAAATGTCATGATTTGGTGGCAGGTACTTCTAACTCTTCATCCTTTGTAATTGATTCAAGGACTTCCAGGAATATGGCAGCCAAGAAAGAGCTCTTCTCCTCCATGAGTTTGAATGTCAGCCCAACAGTTTGAATGGGGGATGATTCAGAACTCCAAACCAAGGGGTTTGGGAGGAATGATTTAGAGTATGGATTATTTAGTGAGGTATTGTATGTACCAGATCTTCCATCAAATTTGCTGTCAGTATATCATATGACCCATATAGGACAGCCAAAGAGAGTGAACTTCACTCCTGACATGGTAGAGATTTCTAAAATCTCAACATACCAAGTTATTGCAATTGGGTATACTGATTATCATGAGAGGATGTACAAGTTTTAAAAATTCCTCCCCACTTCCAGTGATCAAGCACTTCACTCACATGCCAATTAAGTTTCCAAAATATGGCATGAGAGGTTTGGCCACATGAATTACAGGTATCTTCAAACAATTCACAAAGAAGAAATGGTGGAAGGACTTCCACAAATTCTGTCATCAACTGGAGCATGTATTAGGCGTGTGATTGGGAAGCATCCTAAGCAGAGCTGTGAGAAGAGGAATGCAAGGAGGGAAACACAACCACTTGGTTTGGTGAATTATGATTTGATTAGTCCACCACCCACTCCCTCATATGGTGTATCTAAGTATGTACTTACATTCATAGATGACTACTCTCGATTCTGTTGGGTGTGTTTTCTGAAATTGAAATCTGAGGTGTTTGAACAACTTAAGATTTGGAAAGCACTTGTAGAAAATCAGAGTGGGAAGAAGATAAAATTCCTTAGGAATTATAATGAAAAGGAATATGTGAACAAGAACCTACAACAACTTTTTGAGGAGTGTGGCATCCAAATGCAACACTCAATTCCCTACACACCACAACAAAATGGTGTGGTTGAGAGGAAGATTAGATTTCTCAAAGAGATGGAAACTTGCATGATAGAGGTAAGGGATATTAATCCTAAGCTATGGGATGAATCCATTAGTTGTGATTCTCACATCCGAAACAGGTCCTTCCATAAATCAATAAAATGAATGACCCCTTACGAGGCATGGTTTGGTCAAAATCCAAATGTCTCAAATTTCAAAATTTTCGGGTCAAAAGCATGGGATAGAATTCCTTCTGAGAAGAGGAAAGCCTTGAAACCACAAATAAAGGAGTGCCTCATGGTTGGATTGGTGAGGAAACCAAAGGGTATAAGCTCTTTGACACTTGCAAAACATTTGTTGAGATAAGTGTGAAATTTGAAGAAGAGCCAATTCCAGATTTCGAACTTGCACCGGGGGAATGCTCCTCTCCTCAACCATTAGAAGATGTAAGTGATGATGAATGCTCTATTTTATCTTATGTTTCTGTTAAAAATGTTTCTGAAGATGATATTTCTTTATATGAATCACCATCTAGGCCCAAGTGGGCTGAAAAATTTGTACAAGCAGCTAGGGAATTGGCAGGCAAACTAGTAAAGATTCCTTTGCAAATGATAGTTATCTTGCTGAGCACTATTATATGATAGTTGGGTCTGATTCTCAGACATATAAGAAATATTTTACTGACCCTATATTGAAATCAGCAATGGAAGATGAATTTCAGTCCCTCCAAGACAACAATACATGGGAATTGGTTCCCCTTCCTCCCAAGAGGAAGGTTGTTCAATGCAAATGGATTTTCTGGACCAAAATTGCTGCTGATGGTTCTGATATGAAAAATAAGGCAAGGTTAGTTTATAAAGGCTATTCTCAGGTCCATGGTGTTGATTACACAGAGACCTTTGCGTCGGTTGCAAAGATGGACTCAATAAGACTAGTTCTAGCACTGGCAACTAGTAAAGGGTGGGAAGTTCACCACATGGATGTCAAGAGTAAATTATTGCATGGTGAGATACAGGATTAGATATATATGCATCAGCCTGAAGGTTTCCAAGAGGATCCTTCATTGGTATGTAGGCTGAAAAAATCACTGTATGGACTCAAGCAAGCCCCCAGGTCTTGGTATGCGAAAATGGATGCTTTCTTGCTTTCAATTGGCTTCGCTAGATGCAAATCAGAACCTAATGTGTATTTACAGCAACATGATGGTATATTTCAGGTCATTGTTCTTTATTTTTATTATCTTCTTATTACAGGTAGCTGCACCATCTCAATTTGCCAAATTAATTCATCTTTGCACAATGAGTTTTCCATGACAGACCTAGGATTGCTAAGGCAATTTTTGGGCTTGGAAATTGAGAAAAATGGTAAGGGAATCATGTTGAGTCAGCCACAGTATGATTCAGACCTAATAAATAATTTTAACATGGATTATTTTAAGTCATCCAAGTCTCCCTTTCTTTCTGGTGTTAAAATGTATGAATTTGGTAATTCTCCACTGGTAGATTTTACACTCTACAGACAACTAGTGGGAAGCTTGCTCTACCTTACTCACACAAGACCTGATTTGTATTATGTTGTGAGTGACGTAGAAATAAATATTCACCAGACACATGAGCTCTATTGGAGAGCAGAAAATATAATTCTTCAATATGTCCAGGGAACCAATAACTTCAAGGTGCACTACACAACTAGTTCCTCACTTCAACTAGCTGGATTTTCTGATTCAGATTGGGCCAGTGATCCAACTGACAGGAAGTCAAATTCAGGTTTTGTCTTCTTGTTTTTTGAAGGTCCCATTTTCTGGTCAAGTAAGAAACAACACACTATTTCACTTTCATCAGCAGAGGCCGAGTATAGGGAAACAGTCAATGCTGCTACACAGTGTGTTTGGTTGCAAGTAATTCTTCGGGAGTTTGGTGTCACAATTAATTCTCCAACCAAAATTTGGGTGGACAATCAGAGTGCCATCAATATATCTATTGATCCAGTGCATATGCATAGGAAAAATCATATAGAGATACACATGCATTACATTCTGGGCTTAGTGCATGACAGGGTGATCTCACTATAGTATTGCCCATCCACCGAGCAAATTGCTGATATTTTTACCAAGGCTTTCATTGAGAATACCTTCACCTACCTGAGATATTTTCTTGGGGTGAGTGAAGGATGGTAATTTTATGTTATATTATTTTAGGTACATCCCCATGTCCATTCTTGAGGGAATGTTTTTCCCATGATGTTTTCCTTCTTTTCCTCGGTTCACATGGACAAATAAAATTGTAATTTCTGAACTATGTATTTGAGGTGACTTGAGCCATTGTTGCCAAGGCCTCCATCATTTTGTGAGCTGTACTTAGTTATTGGATTAAGGGAGGGTGTTCGAACAATAATCCATCATTATTACCTTAGTCACACTAATTAGTCAATTTTATTGCTTTTTAAGCTTTAATACACTATGAGGTGGACTAGGGGTGCTTAGTTGGACATATGCCATGAAAAATTGAGGCTTTCACACCCACATGGGCACTCCATACCAGTCAAATAGACACATTTGCATCTCCATTATTTTTGGTGCACTCCTATACATTGGATGTGTTTAGCTAAGTTGACTTGGAGCGCTAGAGTGGGATTTTTCCCAAATTTGGCCTGATTTTGTGCATTAAATGCTGCATTGAGACTCTAAACCACCCATATTTCCACACCCATGCCATCCAAGGTGTAATAATTTACCCACAACACATCATCCATGTCAACTCAACAATTAGTGACAGTTTGGAGTGATTTGGGACATGATTGGTATTAATCTTGTCTATTGATCTAGAAACAAAGAATCAATCTCATCAAAGAATAATCAACAAATAACTCATGAAATGGTGTTTTTGGTCTACAGGAATAGTAGCCACTCAATAATCATATAAAGAATGAATGATTACAAATTACAATGTCATGCTACAAGCATGAATGAAGAGACAATTTGAATTCCTTAGGAGGTCATTCGAATTGAATGAGTGAGTCTAGCTTAACTGATTGTAAGCCATGGTTCAAACTCAGTTAACCACTGATCAAAACCCTAATTGACTCAACTAACCCTAACTGAAGTTGGAGTGCAATAAATGATCGAGTCTCAACTAAAAGAGATTAGACACATGTCACAGCTCACCAACCATCAAGAGGTAGCGCTACACTGACTCCAATGAACCCTGATGAGTTTAATTGAAGTTGAACTGCACATCAAAAGTTGGTGGAGGCGCCCTTGTTGACTCCAATTCATTAAATAATCATTAAATAATATATTTAATGAGAGGAGGAACCTTAACTGACCTATTTAACTGATTGTAACCACCAGTTAGCAATTAGGTGCATTAATATCACTCAGATCACCCCCAGAGTGCTCCAGTTAGCCTCCCCAAATGTAGGAGAAGGCTAAGTTAGCCACCTTGACTGAAGGTAGGCGTGGGTGTGACTGGATGATGACATTTAATGCTCCAATAATGTCAATTAATGTCAATAATACTTAGGATAGTGGTTTAACTAGGCCAATTTGACCAAAAAGAGTGCGTATGGTGGTAAATGTCTCCAACAATTGGCCCACCTAGGGGGGTTTGATGCCATTTTTGGAAATTTTGACTTGTATGGTCACAATTGGCTTCCAAAGCCTCACGAAACTACTATTATGTATTATATAATTGATAACAACAAGTTTCATGGTTAGAAAGTATGAAATTATCTTCTTTCTGCTCACATTGTGTGTGCAATTTATCTGTAATTTGATGGTTTTTGCTGATTCTTGCACCCAAATTTGATTTGTGAGCTTCACTAACTCTCCTAGATTCTCCCATGGTTCGAATTACTCACTTGGTGGCTCAAATTCCTCACAGAGTGATAGGAAACAATATTAGAAAATTAATTCATAGATTCAAAGGTAATTCTCAAAGTACCAATTCCAAAATTTGCAATTATTGTGGTTGAAATAATCATAATGGTCAAATTGCCCACACTTGACACATTGTAGCAGAGGATTAAATGTTAAATGTTTTGGCTCATTGGGTTTAGAATAACCTTGCGTTGGATCATTTTTGTGGATTATATAGTTTATTTTACAATAGATTCCATAGATTGTTGATTTAAATTGGTTGGATTTTAGAAATTTTCATTTCAATAATTATAGATGAAACATGTATCATACTTTCATGGTTGCGCAATTCCTCAGTGAATCCCCTTATCATTACCAACTTCTAGAATCTTGTTTAGGGGACATTCACCCCATACATGATTATACTATACAAGAACAATTCATCTTCTTATCTTTACTTAGTACTTGTTGTATTTGTGCTTGACCCTCGATTACTTGTAGTTACAGTGCACAAGTATGGTTTGTTGTATATTTCCCTATTGAATTGGGTTGTTTATACATTTTTAAAGAAAAATGCTTATTTTATGTGTCCAGATTCAAATTCCACACATTGAATCGAAATCATGATAAAAAACCATGTATGAATGAATAAGTGTTCTTGTGTTGTAGCTGGGAATTGGTTAATCATCTAATCAATCTTTAAATTCATTTATATTATTGCAACATCTCAATCCATTTGATTTGAATAGAGCGAGTCAAGTATTGAAATTACAGGTTGAATTGAGTTAGTCATACTCATTGTGGATATATGATAAGAAATGTAAATGGATTTCATAAGAAGCAACCTCATTTTTCTTTTTATACCACAATAAAGGTGGCTCCATGGGATGCTCATTTAAAAATTTAGGCAACATCCTTGGTTACCCAAACACACATTCACATTCTCCAACTATTTTCATTATTTGCTTGCATCTAGTTTTTTCAAATTTGATCTCGGTGCTATGTTAACCCAATGTTTGCTATACTGATTTCTTATTGAAGATAATTTTTTACTTTACAATTGAAGCGAATACAAAATTATTAGTTTTTAATTGGTGTGATGTAATCCATTACTTGTCGTGTTGGTTTTCAAGAAAGTATGGACTGCAACATTCTCTATTAACATGATATTGTTTTTTATATTCTTCAACATATGTCAACTCAATGGAACATATACAAATTTAATAGAGTAGGTACATGCACCCTCCGTTTGTGAGTGTGCTTGATTATCTAAATTTTCTTGCTTTCTTCCTGTAGCATTGAGTCTAAATATTTATTCTTTTCCACTTTCTATTACCTTTCCAAAACACAACGAGCATCAACCAATAAAATCATAGAGATTTTTTGAGAATGAAACCACATATGGTGAACACAAAATAGAACTTTGGCCACGTTGGGGGGGGGGGGGGGGGTTGGGATGGAAATGCCATTAAATAAGCATAATCATTTCATGTACTTCTAGGATTCAATTCCAAATTTACATTTAAGGCCATCATCATAACAATGTTACAACATTTTGTTACTTTCAAATGGTTAATAACTAATTTCCATAAACCATATACCATATGTTTAATTTAAAAAAATATGAGCGATTATGTTTAGTTTAGAACTAGTATTTTTCAATAGGAAAATATCAAACTTCGTTGCATATCCGACAGACTATCCCACTCTATCCGACAAGTATGCCCTACAACTGACATAAACTCTCATTGTTTTTTCTCTTTTATTTTGTTGGATATCTGGCTCAATTCCCCACTTTTTTGACAGTCATGCCATACCTCCGACGACAAATGTCATCGGCTATATGACCATTTGTAAATTATTTTAGGTTGGATATTCGATGGGTCTATTGTCGTATATCATTACTTCTTGATAGGGTTAAGGGTCGAATATCCATCAATTTTATCATAGAATATCCAAAAATTTTAGCCGTAGAATATCTGACGTCAATGTGTCGCATATCCGATAGGTCTGTCGTCGGATATCATTCCTGCTTGATAGGATTGGGGTCTGAATATCCAACAACCCCGTCCTATAATTTACGAAAAATATGTCGTAGAATATTCGACGTGTATGTGTCATATATTCGACTTGTATATTAATATATATATGGTCGGATATTCAACCATTTCTTGTCAAAAATCCGATGAGACCATAATTCTGTCAAAGATCTAAAAAAAATCAACCGACGTTTATAAAAGCCGAGTCTTGTTGGATTGTTGACAGATTGATGTCAAAAATCAGACGTATATGCCGTCGAATTTTGGGTAAATATTTTCTTGTGAAAAGTGACCTTCGTTACGAATTTCATTTCAAGAATAAGATCAATTCAAATAGACAAAATTAGTATTAGTTTTAATCACATGAAAAATAAAAAATAAAACTATACAAAGCAGGTAAAAAATAGTTTTTAAAATATTTTACCAAGCCGAAATTGTAACTTGGTTCATTTTTACTTCATTTTACCTCTATGGAGATTTTTTTTCCCCTAAATATTCAAATGTGGTTGTGGACTACTTGGACCTCAAATTTGCATTATTTATTGACTAGGTACTTTATCATGTCCTCCTTCTTTTCAATAGTTTTATTTCTTGTTTTGGTTTAGATTTCATAGTTTTAAGTTCATGCTACTTTCAAAACAATGGCCACATATTATCTTTCTTGCAGGGTGCATGGGGGATAAATATACAAACCTATTTATTACACCAAGCATGTGGCCATGCTTCTGTGCTATGGGAAAATCACACGGGCTAGCAAAATATAGAAGAACTTGTGCTTTGACCCCAACTTGAATTTTTCTTTCGGATGGATTTCATTTAGAGGGAGAGAGAACATGAATATTTGGATAGAGAGGTATTTTGTTATCCTTTAACTCTTAATACTATATGAAGGTGTGGATTACTCAATCTCTTTTGTGTGCCTTGTATGGGAGCTCAAAAGAAACTCTTGCAAGTGCTAAAATAAGGTATTTGGACCCTAATGTTGTTAAGGAAAAATTCCAATGAGTGGGTCTATGTCATTGTTATAGAAACAAATGTCACTTATCCGTCCATGATGACATTTACATGTTTGGTCGGATGACAACAATTCCATGAGGACACTTCATGAAAGTTACTATCAGTCACCCAAAGGACAAATATGGTTGGAAAGGCCATATAGGGAGTTCTATAACTTTGTTTACCTATTTTCTAGACCATTGGAAAGGTAATAGACTAAGTAATAACTTTACAGAATAAACCAACTCCTGAAAACTCTTGGAGATACCTTGAAAAATGTCTTTTTTAACCCATACATGAGTTTTTAGTGGGAAACCTGCATCTTTTCACTTTTCATATGTGATTTGTTAGTGTTGTACATGCGTATACCCTTAAAATTTGTAAAAAAATATAAAATCCTCGAATTTTGGGTGGTTTGAGTGGTTTTGGAACTACCTCCTCAATTGTAACTTCCATATCCTAGACCCTAACTCTTCAGATTGCTATATAAGAGAGGGAGAAGGGATTGTGAAGAGGAATTAGCGTTTTGGTAGGGTTATGATGGTGAAATTTGGACTCTCATCCCCTTCACCTTTTCCCTAGATGTCATCTACCCTTGCTGCAGATATTAGAGGCTGAGAATCTTGGAGGAGAGAAGTGGGAGATCCATATTGAACGTTTCATGAGGTGCCTTGCATGAGGAGAAGGTATATATTGTACTTCTTATATTGACTAATAAATATTTGATGTTATTCCCTTTCCAAATAATCGTATAATGGATGTTGAATCTCATTTTCTGATCACATTTTAATTAGGGTTTTATATTATCTTGATTATCATTGCTTTATATGTGGTCAAACTAGTTTGAGGAAGGTTTGAATTTGTTTTACAGGTCTCTTGGTTGGAGAACAAGAGGAGGAATACATAGAAATATTGGATCAACCTTTAGTGCATAAGGTATGAACCTTCCTTATAACCCTTGAAATATTGTTTAAATTCATACATGTAGAGCATTATACATCAGTCTGTATACACTTAGTATGTTGGTGGCCTCAACCCCAACCATAGGATCAATTTCTTAAGAACAGAACTAATGACTCCACTAGGGAAGCCTTGTATGTTTTTGGGTCTCCTTGTCTATATTTTCCAGTACATTTGAAGGTTTGAGTCCTTGTTTCAGGTTAAGAGTCATCCTTAATCCTTTTTTTGCACCTTACCTGTTGTTTTGGGGGAGTTTTTCACCTTTATTGGGCCTTCTACACCCATACATGACTTTAGCGTTGCACAATAGCATATCCATGAGGTATATGTAGGTGCAGAGTACCTCTACCTGTGTATCATACATGAATTTCCCTACTATTCACCTGCATATGCCCCTTTTTAGTGTTTTTTCACCTTTTTGGGACTATTTGGGGTGGGTTGTTTGTAATTTGTGGGGTCCTCCTGGTTCCCTTGTGTGTGTAAGATCACTAGGAAGTGGTTTCTTCCATTGAGAATGATATCAACTTGATTTTTAAACCCTTTTTGAATATTTTGGGATTATTTCTTGCTTTGTACCTCACCTCCTTCCTTAGTATGACCTTGTTGTGCAAGGTGTTGACCAATCTCTGTTGGAAGGTATAGTATTTGTTAGAATAATAAAACCCATAGTTACCCATATTTGATATTAATTAATCATTTTTGTCTTATTCCTAAATTCCTAGATTCCATACTATGCTAGTTGGCATCCACTTGCACCTAGAAGTCAACAAATGCAAAAAATGGCTTAAGGAGTGCTTTGGAAACATCCTGGAATCATTTTTGGAAACTCTGCTGTAATTCCAAAATAGAAAAAAGTGCATTTTTGGTTTTTCTGAAAGCTACATTGCTTTACAACAATTTTAAGGCAAAAAGGAAAAGCTAGTATAGGAGTAACTGCCTTATTTTTTGACTTCACCATCCTCCTTCCTTTTATCCATAAAAAAGAATGGATATTATATATTTCCATCACTTATCAAATGAAATATCTGATTCATCCAATTCATGAGCATCTTGACAAATTTGGAAAGTGATTCATGCACCTATGGGGGTTTTGACTGGTTTTAGTAAGCGTTCTTTTTGACCAATTCGAATAGAATCCTTATGATTTCGAATATATGATGTAATTATATATTTTTACAACCTATTACTTTATGATTTTGGATGATGTACACTTATTCAATACATGATTGTGTGATTCTCCAATTTCAGTCTCCTTTTTGTGGAATTTTGCATGTTTGATTAGCAATTTTGTGAGTGTAATTGTTCTACTGCTTGGGATCAATTTCCACATGGTATTATAGCATTTTTATATCAATTTATATCCTTACATATTGCTATTGTAGGTTCAAAATCACTGACTGGGAGCGCATTCTGCTGATTGGAAGGCACAATTGCTGAGATATGGACCAATTTCAAAGGATCATCTTGAATCCATTCAATTTATTAGAATGGAAAGCTAAGATGGAGATATTTTTGGTCTCTACAGGGTTACCATGGAAACTAAGGAAGATACCAATGTAGCTAGAGAGAAAATTAAATGGCACAACATGAGGGATGAGGCCTATGGTCTCTTGTGTTTGAGCATTTCAAGAGACCTCCTCTTTCATCTTGATGCATTGAAGTCACCTAATGAGGTTTGGGAGAAGATTTAATATATTTTTTTAAATATGAGATGAGATGAAATCAACTCAAGAATAAGTTGATCTCTTTGAGTCCCAATAGCTTCGAATCATTGCAACTCTACTTTTCCAAGTTTAAGGCCCTAGTTCTGTAGTTAAAACATTGTGGAATTGAAAAGAAGGAAAAGAAACTAGTCTTGACCATACTTTCGAAGCTTGGTCCTGACTACTCAGTGATTTTTTTTACCTTCCATGCCACCAAGTTGACAACATGAGCCTAGAAGATGCCTAAGCTTGTCAAGTTCATGGAGTCTCTCACCCAGGAGTAATATAAATTGGTAATGATGGGCCCCATCAAACCTTCGAAAGAATAATATTTGGTTGTTGGAGATTCGAGGGTGGATTCAAAAGGTAAGAAAAAATATAAAAATACACTTGAGAAAAAGAGAGAGAAGGAAAATTCTCAAGAGGAGCCGTCAGGCTCTAAGAAGAACTTTTGAAAGAAGAAGAACAAAGGAGAAATGAGAAAGTGCGCATACTACAGTAAGGGATATCATCCTGAGATCTCTTGTATGAAAAATAAAACTAACAGGTTGACCCAAATCCTGGAGAAGAACAACATCTCCCTTCCTGATTGCGCAAGAAAGAAGGAAGGAGGATCAAATTCAGAAGACAATGAGAGAGTACATGCCTTGGTTGCTAGCACCTCAAGCTCACCTAGATTCATCATTGATTCTGGAGCTTCTAGACATATGGTTTAGAAAAGGGAGAATTTCTCCTCTCTTGACAATTCAAAAGGTCCAAAAATTATTTTGGGAGATGAATCTATTACTGATAGTATGGGAAAGGGTAGGATTGATCTTGACCATGGATCCTTCAATGATGTGTTGTATGTCGCAGGTCTATATAATAACCTCTTGTCAGTGTATCAGATGACCCACTCTATGTCTCCAAATAAATTCATCTTCTCCCATACTGAAGTTGAAATCTCAGAGATTTCTAATGGTAAAGTCATAGAAAAAGGTGTTGTAGATCACAGTTTGAAGGTATACAAATTTTCCCATTTCCTACCCTTCTCAAACCCATGTTATCTTCTCACTCATGCTAATGAAGCAAGAAATATTTGGAATGAGAGATTTGGCCATATTAAATACAAGTATATTTCATATTTGAGTGACAAAGACATTGTCATAGGGTTACCGAAGATCAATTTTTCTAAGGGATTCTGCTAAGGTTGCATCCTAGGAAAACACCCAGAGCACAAGTATGAGAGAGCTAGTCATGAGAGAACCTCTACAACCCTTGAGTTAATACACAATGAAATTTTTGTTCCATTCTATCATATGTCCATGAGATAAGAAAAATATTCACTTACCTTCATATATGAATTTTCCAGGTATTGTTGGGTCTACTTCCTAAACAATAAGTCTGAAGTTTTTGACCTCTTCAAGGTCTTTCGAGCCTTGGTTGAGAACCAGTCTGGGAGGAAACTAAAGATCTGTAGATATGATAATGGTGGAGAGTATGTAAATTCTGATTTCATCCATTATTGTGAAGGTTCAGGTATCTAGATGCAACATTCTATTCCTTACACACCACAACAAAATGGTGATGCTGAGAGAAAGAACATATCACTCAAGGAGATGGCAACTTGCATGATGGAGGATAAACATTTTCCACCAAAGTTTTGGGCCGAGGCTGTAAAACATGCATATTATATATAGAACAGGGTGCCACATAAGTAAATTTATGGAATCACTCCTTTTGAATCTTGGAGTGGGAACAAGCCGGATGTGACCCATTTGAGGATTTTTTGCTCAAAGGCTTAGGCTAGAATTCCGACTGAAAAGAGGAAGGCTTTGCAACCCCAAATAAAAGAGTGCCTATTTTTTGGGTATTATGAATATTAAAAAGGGTACAATATTATGAATTTGAGCACTAACAAATATTTCATTGAAATAAGTGTTCAATTTGAAGAAGAGCCCTTAGGAGCAGTTGAAGTTGGAGAGTCCTCTTCATCACCGCAACCACTGATTGTAAGTGAAGGGACTAATGAGTTTAATGATTCTGATATGTCTAATAATGATGATATAATTGAATATCCTAACATCCCTACAAGATCAAAATGGGCAGCAAGGACCATTCATGCATCTGGGGAACTATCTAGGAATCCTAGTGACACTAGGAGGACTAGATCTCAATTTGAGAGTGCCCTTTGTGTGAAAAATCTAGTCTTTGCTGAGAAGTGTTATTTGATGGTTGAATATAATCGTTAGACATATAAATATGCATCATATTATCCAATATGGAAAAAAAACATGAATGAATAATACAGCTCACTCCAAAAGGACAACACATGGGAACTAGTTGATCCCCCCTAGGGAGAAAGCTAGTAAAGTGCAAGTTGGTTTATAAAACTAAATTTTATGCTGATGGTTCACCTTTGAAATATAAGGAAATATTGGTATCTAAGGGCTACTCAGAAATTCAATTTATTTATTACAATGAGACCTTTGCACTAGTGGCAAAGATGAACTCCATAAGGCTAGCTTTGGCCATTGCAGCTTCAAGGAAATGGGAGGTACATCACATGGATGTGAAGTGTGCCTTTATAAATGGAGATATGGATGAATATATTTATATGAAGAAACTATAATGTTTTTTATCTAATACATCTTTAGTGTGTAGGTTAAATAAATCATTGTATGGGCTAAAGCAAGCCCCCAGGGCTTGGTATGCCAAGATTGATGCCTTTTTGCTATCACAAAATTTTGTTCGACGCAAATATGATCCGAATGTCTATTTGAATCTGATACATGGTTATTTAATGATTATTTTTTATATGTGGATGACCTATTGATAAAAGGAATTTCAAAGAAAGAGATTTCCTCCTTGAAGGATGCAATGAACCATGCTTTTTCTATGACAAATTTGGGATTGTTGAGCCAATTCTTGGGTCTCAAAATTTCTCAATGCCAACATGGAATAAAAATTCATCAGTCCAAGTATGCTTCAGATCTTCTCAACAAGTTCAACATGAAATATTTCAAGCCAAGCAAGACTCCATTCCTTTCTGGAGTTAAGCTTAAGGAAGCAGGTTCTTCTCCTTTGGTAAATAATACACCGTATAGGTAGTTGATTGGGTGTTTTCTTTATATTACACATACTCAAACTGAATTATATTATGCAGTTAGTGTGGCTTCAAGATACATGTATAATCCCCATGAGATCCATTGGAGAGCAACCAAGAGGATCCGAAACTTTGTTCAAGGAACAAGAACCCATGGGATTTTCTATAAAGAAAAATCCGACTTAGAGCTAGTTGGATTCACTGATAGTGATTGGGAAGGTGACAACACATATGGAAAATATAATTCAGGATATGTGTTCATGCTTGTATATGGACCAATCAAAGCTAGTCAAGTAAGAAGCATAGTGCCATAACACTCTCATCTATAGAGGCATAGTATAAAGGAGCTCTATGATGCAACTACTCAATGTTTGTGGTTGCAGGGGATACTTGGAGAATGTGGGATCAAATCAGAGACTTCCACTATCATATATTGTCACAATTGAAGCACCATTCGAATCTCCACTGATCCATTTCAAAGAAAACAAACCAAGCACATTGAGATCCATATGCACTATATCAGGGAGCTTGTGCATGATGGTACCATTACTCTACTCTACTACGCATCTTCAGATAAAGCAACAGACATATTCACCAAGTTGTTTTGTGAGAGGAATTTTAGTAATATCAAATCACTGCTGGGTATTTCTTATCATTTGGTGAAGAATGTTTGATAATAATATTTGCAAAATTTTGTTTTGTGTCCATGTTCAAGGGAGGATTTTCCCAATGGGTTTTTGCCTCTTTCCTTGGTTGTATGGACAAGAAGTATGTAAAGGGTGACTAAGCCTTGTTGCTAGGCCCTATATTTTTCTGATATTTACTCATAAGTTAAGGCTTAAGGGGGTGTGTTAGAATAATCAAACCCATAGTTACCCATATTTGACATTAATTAATTATTTTTGTCGTATTCCTAAATTCCTAGATTCCTTACTATGCTAGTTGGAATCCACTTTCACCTAGAAGTCAAATGAAAAAAATGGATTGAGGAACACTTTGGAAACATATTGGAATAATTTTTTGCAACTCTTCTATAATTCCAGAATAGTAAAAGCATATTTTTTTTTTTTTTCCTGAAAGTTGCCTTGCTTTACAGCAGTTTTAAGGCAAAAAGGAAAAGCTAGTCTAGGAGTAACTGCCTTGTTTTTTTCCTTCACAATTCTCCTTCCTTTTCTCCATCCAAAATAATGAATCTGATATCTTTCCATAAATTATCACATAACATATCTGATTCAACCAATTCATGAGCATATTGACAGATTTCAAAAGCGATTTATGCACTTATGGGGATTTTGACTAGTTTTAGTAAGCCTTCTTTTTGACCAATTCGAATAGCACCCTTATGATTTCGAATATCTCATGTAATTATATATTTGGACAGCCTATTACTTTATGAGGCTGGATTATGTACAATTATTCAATACAGGATTGTGTTATGCTGCAATTTCAGTCTCCTTTTTGTGGAATTTTGCATGTTTGATTAGCAATTTTTTGAGTGTAAATTGTTCTACTGCTTCGGTTGAATTTCCACAGTATGAACTTAGGAGCCATATGATCTCTGTCTATTTCAATATTTTTGTTCAATTCCCTTTTTCCAAGGTGCTGGCTTTCTCCCGTACGCAAGTCTCCCTCCCAAGAGAGGTCTAGTCACACTTTAGGGCAACTTAGGGTCTGTTTAGTGGTCATAGGGCATAAGTCATTTTTCTTTGTTTTACATAATCTACATGAAATTGTTTGTAGGTTGTTTTTATTTTTCATTGAAAAAGTAAAAGTAAAAAAATAGTCTTTTCTTTATATGCATTTAGGCTAGGGTTTAGGCTTAGGTGCATTGCATATTGAAAATACAAAAATATATATTTCTTGTATGGCCTCCATTTTTAGTTTTGAAAAGAAAAGAGAAGTAAATGTTTTCATTTTTTATCCTCTTTCATTTTAGTCATGTTGTTTCTACTTTCAATTCAAAACATCATTAGTTTCATTACCACTACCTTTGAATAATCAACAACCTTTAAAAAGACCGTTAACATTTAAAAAATATTAGTAAGATTTTATTCCTAGGGATGACACACACTAGTTTAGGCTTGTGTTTTAGGATAGGGTTATCTTTAAACTACCAAAAAATTTAAAATCAGAAATAGTAGATTTCATTTAGGATATCCAATTTCATAAAGAAGTGAACTGGAAATCTCCTCTCAAACAGGAGTTGAGCATGGGGTCATGCCAGACTAGGTTTTGGAGATATCCCTCCAATACTCAATTGAGCATACACCAGAGCTGCTCTGTGTTTGGGGATTCAATCAATACCGCTTTCTGGAGTTGTGTGGTGCCTAAACTATTTGAGTTTTGGGAATACCTACCCTTCCCATTCACATCGGCTATACTAAAGATTGTTCCACTAGACCTTCTTTGCGATTTTTTTAGCCTTAACATATTGACCTATAGGAATCTACACGAGTGAGAATGGAAGGCTATTTCCACTATATCTAGGGAATATGTGGGGGGGAACCTCATGTAACTATCTGAAAAAGAGACTGGTGATTCAAACTCTTGCCCCAGAGAAATTGTATCAGGACCCTAGATAATTGTCCTTTTCCCTTCATTGGTCAGTTCTAGGCCCTCATCATCCTAGACTCTCATTTGGAAGGTATCCTTGTGTGCCTGGTATGGATACTTAGGATTTTATTCTAGTGTTGTTCTTTCTATGTTGTTGGTCGTTAGTCGACCTCAGAATTTTCTTTCTTGTTGAGTCAGAATCTATGGCTAGTTTCCCTATGGACACCAACCAAGAGACCCCTATGCAAGGGGATTCTTATTCTATTCATTTTACTGGGAATGTTGGTGTTCCTTTGATGGCCACTCTGAATCCTTCTGGATTCTCTCTTGGGATACCAGTTTGGTTGTTTTCCACTTCGACTGTCCTGAATTATCATGATGCTTCTCAAGCAAACACCTTATATCAAGGGAATAAAAATAATGTCTCCCCTTCACTAGGAGTATCATCTCCTCCTCATTCTACCTCATGCGGTGAAATTTATGATACTACTAACCCACAGTCTAAAAGGAATAAGTGGATAAAGAATAGAAAGAAGACACCAAAGCAAATGGGAATTCACGCAACCTATGCAGGTCATGCTGGGGCCACCGATCTAACATCTGCAAGTCATATTGGACCTAGTCACCCAGCCTCTACAAGTCATGCTGGGGGCACCTATCCAATATATGAAATTCATGTTGGACCTATTCTCCCAGCCTCTGTAGGTCATGCTAGGGGAACATATCCAACCTCTGAAATTCATGTTGTACCTAGTCACCCAACCTCTGCAAGTCATGCTGGGGGCACCTATCCATCCTATGCAAGTCATGTTGGACCTATTCACTTAACCTCTGTAGTTCATTCTGGGGAATCCACCCAACCTATGCAGGTCACATTGGGGGAACATATCCAACTTATGCAAGTCATGTTGGACCTATTCACCAAGCCTCTGTAGATCATTCACAGGGAATCAACCTAGCTTCTGCAGGCCATGTTGGGTGAAAAACACTAGCATCTGCAAGTCATGTTGGACCCAACCACACAATCTCTCGAGGTAATCCTGGGTGAAAATAGTAAGCCAATGCAATTCATGTTGACACCATTGAGAAACCAATCGTTTAAGATGCAAAAATAAGTTCCCTTGTAATATTTGTGAGGGAGATCATATTACTCATCAGTGCCCTACTATTGTGAAGGTATGAAGAGTGTGGTACGAGTCTCAAGGATATCCTACTCCCAAGAAACCTATAGTTTCCCAACAACCTATTCAACCTTTGATTGACCAAGTGATTGAACCAATGCAATCTTTGGTCAATCCCACTCTTCCTTCGGAGAGTGACCTTCATCAATTGGTTGAATCGATGAAATCTTCAATAAATCACACTCTTCCTTTGGAGAGTGGGTGGCATGCTAGTCATATTTTATTCACTACTAGTTCAAAAATTTATGGAAAATGGGGAACTAAATTCACTTTGAATGAACCCCCACCAAGCCCTCAGATTTCTTCCTTTGATTGGGATAGCCTAACTAATCCACCCCTTCCTTCAACTTCACCTTTTGAGATAAAGGTCCAATTTGAACAATACATGATTGCTCGTTGTATAGTTTATGAAAAAGCCTCTATTAGTATTTTATCCATGCGTTCTTGGAGAGGTATGGGATCTCCCAACCTCATGTTGACTGTTAATTAGCCAGTGGACTTTGATAGAATACCTTGTCAAACTTTGGGATTTATTACTCAAACACCTGTTACTTGGGTGGGAAGTCCATCTTAGTTGATTTTATGGTTATAGAGGACCCCTTGGAATTCAATATGAACCTCAGGCGTGATTTGTTATATTTTATCATTTAAGCTAGCATTATGTTAGGATTTTTAACTGAGAGAATAACAAGTACAGTAATCAAACACAAGAGACAATGAACATAGTGTTTTTCCTCGGGGAAACCATAAATGGAGAAAACCCCGCAACTTCCTCAGAGATAGAATCAACACAAAAAGTAAAACCCCAAAACAGTAAGATGATCTCCCGACAGTAGTAGCCTCTTTCTTCCTAGCCCTAGTGTCTTCTTCTTCCCCGGCTATGCGATACAACTGAGTGTGAGTGAGTGTGTACTAAATAGAGAGGCTAGCTCTCTATTTATACTAATTCCTGAATTAAATAAACCCAACTAGGACCGATTTCCCTAGGTGAGTCTAATAACCCTAGTGCCCTGGAACTGTGGGGACTTTAACCCTTAGACAATAGGAGGGTTACCCACCTTAACTTGACATGACTTGTTTACATTATAGAAACTCTCAATAGGAACATCGGGGCATGAAATGACTCAATTACATTACAAATACATCCTGGAATAAACATTGGGTTATAATACATAATAAATACAAGTGAATACATTCCGAAGTTACATATACATCAACACTCCCTCTTAACTAGGAAGGTATTCTCTTGACACAATATTTTCAGCACAAGTCTTCTTCTCTATATCATCTGGGTCATCGTCAAGTTCTCATCATCTTCATCTTCAAGTCTCCTCATTTGGATCTGGATCATCACTCAATTTGGATCATCATCGTTGGATATGGATCATCATGGGGTCATCATCACTAGATATGGATCATCATTGGATTTGGATCATCACTATTGGATCTGGATCATCACTCGATCTGGATCATCTCAGAGACATCATAACTGGATCTAAATCATAGCTCGATCTGGATCATCACTGGGTCATCATCATATGTGCTATCTCATGATTCTTCTCGTCACAGGAAGTTCTACAGAGCCAACCCTTTTTCATGCTGGTTGTAGGCCTACCTCATTGTAGGTCTTTGGTAGCCCTTATATCTGACCCTAAGTCAGAATGGCCAACACTCACATCTGACCTTGACTCATCAGAAAGGCACAACAATTACATTTGACCTTGACTCATCAGAAAGGCACTCAGTCCTAGACTGAGGGTTCTTGGTAACTGACCAGGTGCCTCCATTCAGAGAATGGAAGTAGCCCTTACATCTGAGGTACTTGTCAGAATGGACATCACTCACATCTAACCTACTCATCAAAAAGGTGGTAGCCCTTATATCTGATCATGTAGGAACTAATCCTACAGTCACATTAGAATGGAAAGCACTTACATCTGACCTACTCGTCAGAAAGGTGGTATCCCTTACATCTGATCATGTAGGAACTAATCCTACAGTCACATCAAAATGGCCAGCACTTACATCTGTCATGGAAGGAAGCAATCCTCTCACCATGAAAAAATGGAAACAACCCTTATATATGATCAAGTGGGAACACATCCTTCAATCACATCAAAATGGCCATGCACTCACATCTGACCATGTAAGACTACGTCTTACAATCACATCAGAAAGGACCTCAGTCCAATACCAAGTATTCTTAGTAGCTCACCAGGAAGCTCCATTCCAAGAATGGCAATAGCCCTTATATCTAATCATGTAGGAACCAATCCTACAGTCATATCAGAATGGCTCAGCACTCATATTTGACATGGAAGGAACCAATCCTCTCACCATGATAGAATGGATTAGCCCTTACATCTAAAATACTCGTGAGAATGGCTTACGGAATCATCACTTCCCCTTGGAGGGAACCTCGATCTGGAGAACATCAAGCTTCTCCCTGAAGTACTCAAACTTCACTCTGGCCAATGGCTTCGTCAACACATCAGCTATTTGATCGTTCGTCGCAACATACTAGAGCTTCACTACTCCCCTCTGCACCATATCCCTGATATAGTGATACTTGATCTTGATATGCTTCGACTTGTCATGGAACACTAGGTACTTCGACAACTTCACACAAATCTGGTTGTCACAATGTATAAAAGTAGCATCCAACTGGAGATCAAATAAATTAGATAGTGACTTCCTGAGCCATACTACCTCACAACTTGTTGAACAAGCTGCGACATAATCTTCTTTAGCCATACTCAGTGCCACACAGGATTACTTCCTGCTGAACCAAGAGATCACACCTAATCCAATACTGAAGCAGCATCTTGAAGTGCTCTTCCTATCGATGGCATTGCTTGCCTAATATGAATCAACATAACCCTCTAGGTCAATCTTTTGATTCACATCATACTTGAGCCCATAATCAACTGTACCTCTTAGGTATCTCAGAATATGCTTTGCAGCAATCAAGTGAACATTTCTCGGATCTGTCAAGAACTGGATCAAGGTGTTCACAGCAAAGCAAATATCTGTTCTAGTGTTTGTCAAGCACATCAAGGACCCAATCATCTGACGATACATTGTGGCATCAATTGCTTCTAATGAAGCATCACTTAATAGCTTCAGGTTCGATTCCATGGATGTGGTCATGGATTTGCAATCCATCATCCCGAGTCTCTTCAGGATCTCTATCGTATATTTCCCTTGTACTAGGGAAATCCCATCTGCACTTTGCCACACCTCCATGCCTAGAAAATAATGCATCATACCCAAGTCCTTCATTTCGAACTCAGCAGCAAGTTTTCTCTTCATATCAACAATCAACCCATCCATACCTGTTACAAACAGATCATCTACATACAATAGGAGCATCACTGGGTTGCCATCTTCAACCTTGTAGTAAAGGTTGGAATCTTCTTTACTCTTGGTAAAGCCCAAACTGGATAGAAATATGTCAATCCTGCCATACCATGTCCCGGGTGTCTATTTCAAACCGTATAGGGCTTTCTTCAATCTACATACATGAGACTTCCTGTCATGTGTCTCAAAACCGAGTGGATGCTCCACATACACTTCCTCTTCTACTACACCATTCAAGAAAGCAGTCTTGACATCCATTTGGTGTATCTTCCATTTCATCACTGCAGCCAGAGCAAGTACTGATCTGATGGAAGTGTATCTGGATATAGGTGCAAAAGTTTCTTCATAATCTATTCCTTCTTTATGGGAGAAACAATGAGCAATAAACCTTGCTTTATATTTCTCTATGCTACCATCTGCAGCATGCTTGATCTTGTAGATCCATTTGGAAGTTACAACTGACTTCCCTTATGGTCTTGGGACAACATCTGAAACATCATTCTTCATGATCGATTGATACTCTTTTATCATAGCATCCCTCCATTCTTTCTGTTCTGCTGCTTCTTCATAATTGGAAGGTTCTTTATTGATGAAATCACATAGTAATGCTACATACCCGGAGTAGGATCTGGTCCTCTTTCTTTTTTTGTGATTCTCTTCTGGAGCCCCATATCTTTCTGCACCTTGGATAGATTCTCGTACCCAAGCATGTTTCCTCTTATGAGGATTCTTCTCTGGAGGTGGATCTACAGGTCTTTGTGGTTCTTCAAATTCTCGATTCTCTTCTTGAGTTTCTTCATTCATGGTTGTATCAAGAATTCTGGGTGCTTCTACTTCTTCAGATTCTTCAGTAGGTTTCTTTCTGGATTTGTTGTAAACTGTGTCTTCATCAAATGTCACATCCCTACTGATGTCAATCTTCTTGAATCCTGGGAAGTATATTCTGTAAGCCTTCGATCTTTTAGAGTATCCCACAAATATACCCTTCTTTCCTGAAGGGTCTAGTTTTGTTCTCTTCTCTTTTGGAATTTGTATGTACACATGACAACTGAATATTCTGAGATGGCTGAATTCTGGTTTCTTTCCGGAGAAGACTTCTTCAAGAGTCTTGTTCTCGATTACTTTGTGTGGAGTACGGTTCTGTACATACACCACTTTTCTGGCAGCTTCTGCCCAAAGATGCATAGGAAGATCGTGATCATGAAGCATAGCTATTGCATCTTCCATGATAGTTTTGTTCTTCCTTTCTACAATCCCATTCTATTGTGGATTATATGGAGTGGACAAATCCCTCTTAATCCTTGAGTCTTTGCATAACTCTTTGAATTCATTTGATGTGAATTCTCCGCCATTATCTGATCGAAAGGTCTTGATCTTCTTTTCTGTGTGATTCTCGATCAAGGCTTTGAATTCCTTGAACTTGCTGAATACTTCATCTTTGTTCTTCATGAAGTAAATCTATGTCTTCTTAGAAAAGTCATCAATAAAAGAAACATAGTATACATACCCACTTAGTGAACTTGATGACATTGGGGACCACATACATCAGAGTGGATGATTTCCAAGATTCCTTTTGATTTACTCTCTCTACTTGGAAATGTCTTCTTTGTGTTCTTTCCTTTCACACATCCTTTGCAGACCCCATCATGTTTCGCTTGAATTTTTGGAAGACCTTCAACAACTTTTCTTGCAAGTGGTAGTGCTCTGTAATGCACATGTGCAAGCCTTCTGTGCCAAAGTTCATTTGGCTCTACAATGTCATGGACCAAGGCTTGTTCTGGATGGCCCTTCAATTTGTATAGACCTCCTTCTTGTTCTCCAATCACTATTGCATCATTAATAGTCTTTCCTTTTGGCCACATGATAACTTGACCATCTATAAATGCAACCCTCATGCCTTTTTCATCTAATGTGGATATGGAGAGAAGGTTCTTCTTGAGCCTTGGTACAAACAATAAATCTTGCATCTTCATAGACTTTCTAGAGTCTAGCTTATAGGAGGATTCCCCACTACCTTTTATTGGATATTGGTAGTCATCTCCAAGCTTCACCTTGTGTGGTGATTCATGTTCTGAAAGTTTCACAAAGGACTCTTTGAATCCTGTCATGTGTTTGGAAGCCCCACTGTCTATAAGCCAATCATTGCTTCTGTGTGTGATGTTTCCCGTGAGAGAAAAAATCAAGACATATTCTTCATCACTTGAAGAGTCTTCACTTTCATATCTAGTTCTCTTCTTGGATGGTTAATCATCCTCTACAGCATGAGCATGATGTCTTCTCTTGTTGCCTCTTTTTCTTATTTTGTCTTTTAGGACAATATTTTGCAAAGTGTCCTACTTCATCACATGTATAACATCTGCTTCTAGAGAAATCTTTTCTAGGGTTATTTTTATAGAAATGCTTACCTATGGAGTGATGAAATTTTTTTTCTTTCTTTCTTGGAATGAACTATGAGGGCTTGATCTTCACTTCCCATATTTTCTTCTCGAGCTGCTATCCGAGCTTCTTCTTGAGATCATTCTTCCCATAGTCTGCTGAACTTGACTAACTTCTTTCTGGCACATATCCCTTGAATGAAGGAGTCCCATTATCTAGGGAGACCATTCAAGGTGGTCATCACAATCTCTGGATTCTCTACTTCTTCATCTACTACCTCCAGTTGTTCCTTGATCTGAGAGACCCTTGTAAAGTAAGACTGGATGGTCTCAGCATTCTGGATCTTTACATTCTTCAGTTGGTTTCTCAGAGTCATCTTTCGGTTTATGTTCTTCCCTTCAAACAATTTGGTTAGGGAATCAAACATAGCTTTAGGTGTATTTAGGGAGGACACATGTGGTATGAGGTGATCCTTGATCGATCAGCAATGATCCTCTTTTCCATAACCATATTCTTCTTCTGTAAGGCCTTAGCCTCATCTTTTTATGGAACTGGAAACTCCTCATTGATATGGGAGTCCAACTCATTTTCTTCCAGGACCAGGGAGATCCTATACTTCCAGGCTCAGAAGTTATCAGCTCCCTCAAGATTTTCATCAAGCTTGGTATGATGAGACATATTAACTGAGAACCTCAAATGGAAATACAAAAGATTTAGATCTTACCAGTTCAAGATGTCGGATCTAGATTTGGAGTTGAAATTCTGTAATGCTGGTTCAGGAGCATATTAGGGTTTTGATTTTCCAGAGTTCTGTCCAACCAAATGCTTTGATCTTGATCTCTAACTTCAATTTTGAGGAGGAGATCAATCCAGGCCCAGGCTCACTGAAAAATTCCTCTTCTATGGAAAGCCCTAATTTTCGGCAGTAGTGTTAGGTCCAAAACTGAAAAACCTCAGAATTGGATTCTACTTTGATAGAAAGATGTGCCCTAAGGAGGAGAGTTATTCCAATATTCTTTTGCTGAAAATATGTGGAGAGAGATCCACAAAGTAGGATTCCCTAGTTCCCGTAGCTGCACGATGTCTCCTTCTCAGGTTAGCTCTGATACCGTGTTATATTTTATCATTCAAGCTAGCATTATGTTAGGATCTTTAACTGAGAGAATAACAAGTACATCAATAAAACACAAGAGACAACGAACACAGTGTTTTTCCTTGGGGAAACCATAAATGAAGAAAACCCCGCAACTTCCTTAGCAAAAGAATCAACACCAAAAGTAAAATCCCAAAACAGAAATATGATCTCTCGACAGCAGTAACCTCTTTCTTCCTAGCCCCAATGTCTTCTTCTTCCTCAGCTATGCGCTACAACTGAGTGTGAGTGAGTGTGTACTAAATAAAGAGGCTAGCTCTCTATTTATACTAATTCCTGACTTGACTAAACCCAACTAGGGCTGACTTCACTAGGTGAGTCTAATAACCCTAGTGCCCTGGAACTATGGGGACTTTAACCCTTAGACAATAGGAGGGTTACCCACCTTGACTTGACATGAATTGTTTACATTATAGACACTCTTGATAGGAACATCGGGGCATGACATGAATCAAGTACATTACAAATACATCCCGGAATAAACATTAGGTTACAATACATAAGAAATACAAGTGAATACATTCCAAAGTTACATATACATCAACATGATTATTTATATGCTATGAAAGCTATGGCGTATATGCTCTTTCGTGAGATGTAATTTCCTCACAACAAAATCATTGTTACTGTCAATCAAATGGAATTTGTTGATCCCTCTCCTTACCCAACTGTAGACCAAGTATATCCTTTGTTAATTCCCAATGTTTCGGTAGACACTACCCCACCATGTGTGAATTATGCGGCCTCATATCCCTTGCGTCCAATTGATAATGAGAAGAAGCCTTTGTGTTCATGCTTATCTTCTTGGGATTCGTTGCCAGGAGTTGACCAAGTGATATGTCTAATGGAGACTTTGGAGCCCTCTCTCCTCCCTATTGATCCAATTGAATGTTTAGACATGTGTTCTATCTGGGGTGGTCTACTTCCTTTAGATGAAGTCTTCCTAGAGTCTATGATAAATTCTAGCATTCTTATGGAATATGTTGACTCAATTATGGTGAAATCCATCCTGACTTGCTTATTGAGTTTGATCTTTTTGATGATCGATCCTCCTATGTTGACATTGTTGAGTCTTTGGACTCTCCCATCGAGCAACAAGTCAATGATCCTGATGAGTTTGATTCTCCTTCTAGAATTTTCGACTCCCTTGATTCCAAGTTTTTTCCTACAAACCCCATCAACTATGTCAACATTATATTTCCTCTTGAGGTTGATATTATTGATTATAAATCCTTTATTAGATTTTTATCATTTAAGAAATATAATCTTAGGATCTTAACTGAGAGATTAACATGCAAAACAATAAATCATAAGAGACAATAGACACAAGAGATTTTCCTCGGGGAAACCATAAGGGAGAAAACCCGGCCACAACTTCCTCAGAGATAGAATGAGAACCAATGGCAACAGTAAAAACCAAAGACAGAAAAATATGATCTCCATAGCTGTTCTCTCTCTCTCACTCACTTGAGAGAGCTTCTCCTCTCTCACTCATGCGCCCCAGTGAGTGAGTGTGTGTGATAAATAGAGAGGCTCACTCTCTATTTATATTATTTCATTCAATTAATGTCCACTCCAACATGTTGGCCTCACTTAACAATTACTTACCAGGGCTGAATTCTCTAGGAGAGTCTAATAACCCTAGTGCCCCACAAATGTGGGGAATTTTCCCTCCGATCAACAAGGAGGGTTAACATTAACTCAATTGCGGGGACTATTTCCCCAACTTACAATGGAGGGTTAACCTCAATGAATTTACATGACTTGTTTATATGATTGAATCTCCCAATAAGAACATCGGGGCATGACATGACTCAATTAAATTACAGATACTTCCCAGAATAAAAATCAGGGTACAATACATAAGATATACAAGGGAATACATTCTGAAGTTACAAATACATCAACACTCCCTCTTAACTAGGAAGGTATTCTCTCGACACAATTTATCAGAACAAGTCTTCTTCTCTAGTATCATCTAGATCATCATCAATTCATCTTTATCTTTAAGTCCTCTTCATCTTCAAGTCATCTTCATCTTCAAGTCATATTCATCGTCAAGTCATCTTCATCAAGTCTGGATTATCACTGGATCATCATCGAGTCTAGATCATCACTTGATATGGAGCATCACTGGATCATCATCAAGTCTGGATCATCACTTGAACTGGACCATTGCTGGATCATCATCAAGTTTGTATCATCACTTGATCTTCATCAAGTATGGATCATCACTTGATCTGGATCATCACTGGATCATCATCAAGTCTGGATCATCGCTGGATCGTCATCAATTTTGGATCATCATCAAGTATGGATCATCACTGGGTCATCATCACCGGTGCTATCTCTCAATTATACTCGACACAGGAAGTTCTACAGAGCTATCCCTTTTTCATGCTGATCGTAGGCCTAGACTCCATGTAGGTCTTCATCATCCTTAGCACTTATATTTGACCATGTAATGAACCATGTTAGAAATTCCCGCCCAACAATTACATCTGACCATGGAAGGAACACATGCAAGAACCATGTCAGAAAGGCACGCCCAACACTCACATCTGACCATGGGAGGAACACATCCAAAACCCATGTCAGAAAGGCCTAGCACTCACATCTAACCTCATCTTGTCAGAAAGGTTCTGCACTTACATCTGACCTCATCATGTCAGAAAGGCTATGCTCTTACATATGGCCTCATCATGTCAGAAATGCTTTGCACTTACATCTGAACTCATCATGTCAGAAAGGAGATGCACTTACATCCGACCTCATTATGTCAAAAAGGCTCTGCACTTATATCCAACCTCATCATGTCAGAAAGGCGCTGCACTTACATCTGACTTGATCACGTCAGAAAGGCTTTGCACTTACATCCGACCTAATCATGTTAGAAATGCGCTGCACTTACATCTGATCATGTGGGAACACATCCCTCAATCACATCAGAATGGATATGCATTGATCATGTGAGAACACATCCCACAATCTCATCAGAATATCTCTGCACTGATCGTGTGGTAACACAACCCACAATCACATCAAAGCATATATGCACTTATATCTGATCATGTGGGAACATATACCTCAATCACATTAGAACGTCTATGCACTGATCATGTGGGAACAAATCCCACAATCACATCAGAATATCTCTGCACTGATCATGTGGTAACACAACCCACAATCACATCAGAGCATATCTGCACTTACATATGACCATGTGAGGCTCAACCTTCCACCATGTCAGAAAGACCAATATACACATCAATTCCCTTTGTAGGGAACCTCGATCTGGAGAACACCAAGCTCCTCCCTGAAGTACTCAAATTTCACTCTGGCCATTTCTAGCATAGAATCACATTAGGGCTGATTACGTCCAAGGATAACCTGCAAGATTTTCTAGGACCAATTACATCCAAGGAAAACCTACAGAATCGATTACGTCTGTGCAACCTACGAGCTTCGCCAAGATTTATGCTTAGACGACCTATCTCACCGGATATGCTAGAAATCCCTCTTTCGAGAGATCTCAATTTGGATCACATACTGGAGCTTCACTGCTCCTCTCTGCATTATAAAAAAATGCAAGTGAGATCAACCAAATAAAATAGTAGTATTCAAAATAAACATACTAGCTCCCAAATAGCAAGTGGCAACATATTTTTCCTCGGCTGTACCCAGTGCCACGTAGGACTGCTTCTTGCTACACCAAGAAGTGCTCTTCCTATCTGATCCGTCGGACCTCAACTTGAGTGCATTAAAAGTTTATTTAAAGAATGCGTTAATCAGGTTTCTGAATTCATCAAATAGCTTTAACAGTTAATTAAATGCTGAAATCTAATATAACAGCAAACTAAACAGGAAATGAAACAACCAAACTGAAACAGAAATGAGAAAACACTAAAACAGAGAGTCACAAATAGAAGTTGATAACGGATTTCACCCCCTCCACTAGGCTACGTCTCCGGGTCCCTCTCTAATGGGTACCGATCCAATTAATCTCTTAAAAATGGTACAAAATGGTTCTGGAAACAACTTCAGCAACTGTAAGCAGAATGCTGTACAAAGTCTTTAATACCTTTCTCTGGAAATTACAATCAGCCTTCGTAAGGCAAAGAAAGCCAAAGTATGACAGAGAATGTCGACTTCCACAGTAACAGCATTGGAACACTTTACAAAAAAATCTCTGAGCTTCGCATAACAGAGAAACAATGTACTGTGCTCTGAACGAACTGAGTCTCTCCCCCCCCCCCAACAGTGGCCATCATCCTCTATTTAAGCACTTAGCGAGAGGAGCCATAATGAACCACAACTGTTCTCTTCTTTATCAACGTTACAATAATATGCTAAAACTGAACCATGCAATTCGACCAAATTGCTGCCCAAGCGTTATGGTACCACAACGTTCCATATTCCCGAAACGTTGCAACCAACTCCACGCACATATGTTGACTCACAACACGTTGCAATGACCGTTATGCACATATGTTGCACCATACCATAGCATCACACGTAATGTAACCATTTGATGTCACCACTATCTTCACAATGTCGCAGCAAGTGCGATGTCTGTCACAGCAAAGGCGATATGTATGTCGCAGCCAGTGTGATATGTCTATTGCAGCAGATGCGACGTATGTCGTAGCAAGTGCGATATGTCTGTCACAGCAAAGGCGATATGTATGTCGCAGCCAATGTGATATGTCTGTCGCAGCAGTGCGATATGTCTGTCGCACTATATATGAGTTAAAACATATGTTATGTTCTTTGAACCATAGATTAAATACCATTGTACCATATTGGATCAGTGTAATTTGAAGATGAATAATCCACCAGATCATTCCTCCCCATTGGAGAACTTTTGGACCACCAAAAGCTTGAATTATTCTGTAAGTAAGTGAGGGTATAGCTCCCTCACTTTTCTAATCTCCATCCATCTTTCTTTGCTAGGATGCATGCCTTTAAGCCCAACTCGAAGGTACTCAGCATTCCCCCTTCGTGAAGTCCTTACATTTCTGTCAAGAATAACATCATCCTGCAACTCATTCATATATTCAGGTGCCATATCATCAACTGAAGGAATCGGCATGATGATTTCCTCATCCATGATCATAGGAGGTTCATACAATTTAAAATTCTCAACATTGACAACTGAATAAATTTGCATGTATGGAGGTAAATTCAAGCAAAAAGCATTAGTACCGATCTTTTCCAAGATCTCAAAAGGACCATACCGGATAGGTTTAATATTTTTACCTTCACCTTTCATCCTTTCTTTGGTGATATGTAACCAAACTCTGTCACCAACCTAAAATTGATGATCAACTCGATGCTTGTCATGCCTGGCTTTGTACCTTGCCTGGCTCTTCTCCAACTGTTCCTGAACTTCCTGCTACACCGCTTGGATTCTCTGAATGAACCTTAGAGATTTATCTGCATCATGATGTCCATCCACTGCATCCTTGCCGAAAGAGAAGTCCATCGGTGTTTTTGGCAGATAACCAAAACAAGTTTCAAAAGGAGATCTTTTCATGGAAGAATGAATTGCATGATTGTAAGCATGTTGTATATACTGCAACTGCTCATCCCAAAGTTTAGGATGTTTACTACAATATCCTCTGAGCAGCTGAATCACTGTCCTTTTCACTACCTCTGTTTGCCCATCGGTCTGTGGATGAAAAGCTATACTTTTCTTCAGTTTAGTATCCATAAGCTGCCATAAAGTTGACCAGAATTCTCCCAAGAATCGGGAGTCCCGATCAGATATAATAGACATGGGTAGCCCAAAATGTACCCAAACATTCTGAAAGAATAGGTGAGCTGTTTGTTCAGCAGTGATTTGTTTGTTACATGGCATTAGGATACACATTTTTCTGAATCTATCCACAACAACATATAGGTAATCATGCCCTTTTCTAGACATAGGTAGTCCCCCTACAAAGTCCATAGAAATGCTTTCCCAAGGACGAGAAGAAACTGGAAGAGGTGTGTACAAACCCAATTTCCTATTTCTAGGCTTACTTGTTGCACACATAACACAACCTCTTATGTATTTAGCTACAGTTTCTTGTATTTGAGGCCAATAACAGTGATTCTGCAATACAGACAATGTTTTACTTACTCCAAAATGTCCTGCAATCAATGAACTATGTGCTTCTCGGATCACATGCACTCTTTCCTTCTCTGGAATACAGAGTTTACCAAGATGATACAAGAGTTGATTATGCACATAATAGTTCTCTTCCTATTTACCATGTATTAGTGATGCATATACTTTCTTAAAATCTTTATCTTCTGCATACTGTTCAATATAACTTTCATGTGTTAATGAACTGTTTTGAAGAATGATTGAAGCATTCGTAGGAGGCCTTGATAACATGTCTGCTACCTTATTATGAATTCCCTTTTTGTACTTAATTATGAGATGAAACTGTTGTAAGAATCCCATCCATCTTAAATTCCTACTTTGTTGTATTTTAGTTTGAGATTGTAAATATTGAAGTGGTTGATGATCAGGATGTATGACTGTTTCTTTGCCCATTATATAATGTTTCCACTTCTTCACACTCTGTACCAAAGCATGCAACTCTTTGTCATAAGTTAGATAGTTACTTACTGCAGTAGATAACGTTTCTGAATGGTAACAGACTGGCTTCCTTCCTTGCATCAAAACGGCTCCCATGGCAAACCCGCTAGCATCGGTTTCGATCTCAAATGGCTGCTGCAAATCTGGCAATGTCAGAACTGGGGTTGTGCTAATCCTTTCCTTCAAAGTGTTGAAGGCTCTCTGATGCTTGCCTCCCCTCTGGAAAATTTCTTTAACGCTTGTCAACGCATGTAATGGAGCAGCAATGGAAGAAAACCCAGAAATGAATTTCCTCCAATACTGAACCGCACCCAGAAAACTTCTGATTTCAGTAACGGTGTTAGGCCATGGCCAATTTACAATGACAACAACCTTGGCTGGGTCCACTCGCAGGTGGTCTCCACCAATAATGTGGCCCATATATACTAAAGAAGTTTTAGCAAATTCACATTTGGACATCTTTACATAAAGCTTCTCCTTCTTCAGTACATCTAAAACTTTCTTCACATGTACAATATGCTCTTCCCAGGTTTTGCTAAACACTAGGATATCATCCAGATATACAATTACAAAATCATCAATGAATGGTTAAAAGACATCATTCATGACCCGCATGAAAGTAGCAGGTGCGTTACAAATCCCTAAAGGCATAACAAGCCATTCATACAAACCTTGTTTTGTTTTAAACGCTGTTTTCCAAGCATCATTCTCAGCAACACGGATTTGATGATACCCACTATGCAAATCCAATTTAGTAAAGTAAATTGCATGTTTCAATTGATCAAGCAAATCATCAATGCGAAGAAGAGGATACCTGTTTTTAATGGTGATTTTGTTAAGGGCCCTGTAGTCGATACACATTCTCCACGACCCATCCTTCTTCGGAACCAAGACTATAGGAGAGCCACAAGGAGAAGTGCTTGGCCGTATGACCCTCTTCTCAATCAACTCCTAAACCTGCTTCTTGATATCCTCATTCTGTATTACAGACATCCGGTACATGGCTATGTTTGGGAGTGGCACATCCTGCTGCAAATGTATCTCATGCTGAATCTCTCTCTTTGGTGGTAACCCTTTCGGATCTTGAAATAAATCATCATACTCAGAAATAATTTCAATCAGTTCAGATTTATGCTTAGGGTCACATCCTTCAAAAGATTTAGAGATCTCATCATTTTTCACCTTAACCATCATTAATACAAAGTTCTTACTAGCATTTACCAACCTCTTCATTTGTCCTGCAGAGACTATGGCTAGATTGCTTTTTGTCTTATGTGCTCGTACAATATATTATACACTATCTTTAAAAAGATGATACTTATTCTGCTCTCTATAAAAGACTGCTTTCCGGTCATACAAATATGGACTCCCAAGTACAATTCCACAAATGTCAAGTGGTACTACATCTAGTTCTACCTCATCCATGAACTTTTTAGTAATTGCAAACTTCAATACACATTTTTTTGTAACCTGTAATCGTGTATCATTAGTAACCCAACCAAGAGGATAGGTTTTTTCATGAGGCATAGTAACTAAATGCAATTTCTTAACGACTTCTTATGATTTCAGATTTACTTGTGAACCACTATCAAACAATGTATCAATCTTTGTGTGATTTGTAATGACACGAACATGAAATAGTGCACTTATATTTTTATCATTTTGATTAGAAGTAGATGGAAGAATTGTACTTGCACTAGAACTTGATTTTGCATCAATGGGAAGTGAGGTACTTTTATTCTTACCCTGGATTCCAACGGCTGTAACCTTTGTTTCATCACCCGAGTCGGATCCCAAGTCTTGAATAACAACTGCAGTAGCTTTTGCTTTGCCTTTATCTTTGTTTCCTCCGTACTTCTTTGGCCTTAACTCCGGATGAAGTTTCCAACACTTAGAGACATCATGTCCCTTCTGACAATGCGAACATGTAGGCGTTTCACCCTCTTTTTTAACAGTAGCCATATTTTTTTCCCCTTCGATTTGCTATCAGTTTTAAAGGATTTCTTCACAAAAGTATCATTAGAATGCTTACCCCTAGCTTCTAAATGTGTAGCTTGAACACATACGTCATCCAAGGTACTAGGGTTAAACATCAACAAGTTATGTCGCAGATAAGAATGCATACCACCAATGTACTTAAGAAGAGTTTCCTGTGTATTGAATGCAACATTCAATGCAATAGCCCTCTTTCTAAATTCATGAGTATATTATTGAATGCTTTGTCCTTTAGCTTGTCTAAAAGTTTGCCAACTCATTATTAATTGCTGCATATGACCTAAAGGATAAAATTGCTTTCTTAATACTTCAATGAATTCATTCCAAACTGAAATAATTTTACCATTCTTTCGAAGATCTTGCTGAATCTTGCTCTCCCACCAAGTAAGAGCCATACCACTCATTCTCAAAGTGGCCAATTGAATCCTGGAAGGGTCATCAGTAATGCCCTGCACCCTGCAATATACTTCAAGCTGCTTGATCCAATTGTCTAACTTTTCAGCATCTATATCTCCATTATAAATAGGTAATTCAAATTTCACATCCAATTTGAAATAAGGAATATTAGGACTTGAATGAGAAGTATGAGAAGAAGAGAAAGTTTGATGGGTTTCAAGAGGATCACCATCACCTCCTACTCCTTTACCTTTTTCTTCCTTCTTCATTTCTACATCTCTGGATGAAGATCCTTCTTCTTTATTCTTCCTTTCTGCTCGCTCATCGAGTAGAATTTCCATCATGGATTTCATGCTCATAAAAGCCTCCAGAAACTCAGTTTCTGACATAACAGGTTTTTCCCGTTCTGTATGTCCTTATTCTTCCCCTCGTGGAGAAGACATAGTTCTTGAGAATGTTCTCCTTGAGCCAATCTCAGGATCTACTTCAATTAATTCTCCTTCACCAAGCTTTAACCTGGACCTGGTAAGCATTCACAAACTTTCACAAGTAGTTAACCTGCTCTGATACCAAACATGATCTGTCGGACCTCAACTTGAGTGGATTAAAAGTTGATTTAAAGAATATGTTAATCAGGTTGCTGAATTCATCAAATAGCTTTAACAGTTAATTAAATGCTGCAATCTGATATAACAGCAAACTAAACAGGAAATGAAATAGCCAAACTAAAATAGAAATGAGAAACACTAAAATAGAGAGTCACAAATAGAAGTTGATAACGGAGTTCACGCCCTCCACTGGGATAAGTCTCCAGGTCCCTCTCCAATGGGTACCGATCCAATTAATCTCTTAAAAATGGTACAAAATGGTTCTGGAAACAACTTCAGCAACTGTAAACAGAATGTTGTACAAAGTCTTTAAGACCTTTCTCTGGAAATTACAATCAGCCTTCGTAAGGCAAAGAAAGCCAAAGTATGACAGAGAATGTCGACTTCCACAGTAACAACATCGGAACACTTTACAACAAACTCTCCGAGCTTCGCATAACAGAGAAACAATGTACTGTGCTCTGAACGAACTGAGTCTCTCCCCCCCCCAACGGTGGCCAGCATCCTCTATTTAAGCACTTAGCGAGAGGAGCCATAACGGACCACAACTGTTCTCTTCTTTATCAACGTTACAATAATATGCTAAAACTGAACCATGCAATTCGGCCAAATCGCTGCCCATGCATTGTGGTACCATGACGTTCCATATTCCCGAAACGTTGCAACCAACTCCACGCACATATGTTGACTCACAACACGTTGCAATGACCATTATGCACATATGTTGCACCATACCATAGCGTCACACGTAATGTAACCGTTTGATGTCCCCACTATCTTCACAATGTCACAGCAAGTGTGATATCTGTCACAGCAAAGGCGATATGTATGTCGCAGCCAGTGTGATATGTCTGTCGCAGCAGGTGCGATGTATGTCGCAGCAGGTGCGACGTATGTCGCAGTAGGTGTGACGTATGTCACAGCAAGTACGATATGTCTGTCACAGCAAAGGTGATATGTATGTCGCATCCAGTGTGATATGTTTGTCACAACAGTGCGATATGTCTGTCGCACTATATATGAGTTAAAACATATGTTATGTTCTTTGAACCATAGATTAAATACCATTGTACCATATTGGATCAGTGTAATTTGAAGATGAATAATCCACCGGATCACTATCAATGGCACTGACTGCCCAATCTGAATCCACATAACCCTTCAGGTTAATCTTCAGATTTATATCATACTTGAGCTCGTAATAAATTGTACCCTTCAGGTACCTCACTGCATGCTTTGAAACCATTAGGTGAACATGTCTCAATGTGTTCACAACAAAGAAAATATCTGGTCTTGTATTCATCAAGTACATCAAGGAACAAATAATCTGATGATACATCATGGCATCAACTGACTTTGATGAAGCAACACTTAGTAGCTTCAGGTTCGATGCCATAGGTGTGGTCATGCCCTTACAGTCCATCATCCTAAACCTCTTGAGGATCTCTATTTAATACTTCCCTTGTCCCAGGGAGATTCCATCCACATTTTACCACACCTCCATGCCTAGAAACTAGTGCATCATATCCAAGTCCTTCATCTCGAACTCGGAAGCAAGTATCCTTCTTGCAACTTTAATGAGTTCCTCTTTTTTGTTAGGAACAAGTCATCAACATATAATAGGAGCATCACTGGTCTTCCGCCTTCAACCTTAAATTAAAGGTTGGAATCCACTTTACTCTCAGTAAAGGCTAGATTAATCAGTAATCTTTCCATCTTGTCGTACCATGTCGAACCTCAGGATATTCTGCAGTCACTCCCTTTGAAATAGAGCATCATTCTCCCTCTGTCTTTTGTACTCTATGCACTAAAACATTCTGTACTAGAGTGACAAGTAGCTTCCTTTGCTATTAATATTGTATGTATCCATCTAGGGTCACTGGATACCAAGATCCTTTATCTTGAACCTTTTCAAAAGTTCTTGTCACACCCATCTGTGAGCTTGTCATCCTCTATAGGATTTCATCTTCAACCTTGTAGCAAAGGTGGATATTTTCATCACTCTATGTGATATTCAAGCTCCTCATGTATGTGTTATCCCATGGGTGACTTCTAAGCTTGTACAAGGCCTTCTTTAATTTGCACACATGAGTCTTCCTGTCATGTGTCTTAACTTCCAATGGCTACAAATGTCTCTTCGTAGTTTATGCCTTCTTTCTGTGTGAAGCCTTGTGCTATGAATATTACCTCATATCCCATGATGTTTCCATCTACTGCATGATGGAACTATGAACTTCCCTTCAGGTCTCGATACTAGACATCATTCTTCTTGAACTAGTACTCTCCTTCCCTTTCTTCTTGGTTACTTCTTCATAGCTGGAAGGCTCTGCATCAATGATGTCGTTCAACAGTGTCGCATAACTGCACTGTGTCTGAGATTTCTTCTTTCTTTGAAAGTATCGTCGTATTATTCTTCATCTTGGATTCTTTCATGAACTATCGTCGCTTGTTCTTCGGAACAAGTCTCATCCTTCTTTTCTTGTAGGTGATTGTATGCGATATTTCCTACAAGTCAAATGCATCAGTTGTATGGTTAGAAACATTTCATAATGCATATTCATAATGGTAAATTCTTATGCATAAATATATAATCATGCAACTATTTTATCCAATACAACATTCATCCATATCTCACAGAAACTTTCTAGATACATTCCATCTCTACTAGGACAACACTAAGATTCTGCACTAATCCAATATGTCAGCAAAGAGGTTTCATTCTAGATAAGTAGCAATGGAGAGTTGTATAGAACCATGAGATACTTAACCATCACATGCATATTAGTAGTATTATGTCATTAATGCAAACACTCTATCAAGCATAATACATCAACTAAATATAAACAAATGCATAACAAAACAATATCATGAAATGACAATTGAATACTTATCTTTATTTGTTTCGTGGGTATACTCCTTCTTTCAGCTTCATCATCTTCTTCATTCATAACAACATGATTTCTTATCCAAATTCTTAAGATGGATAAGAGGTTCTTCAAGAATTAAGTTCTTCATATTCCTCGTCGATTGAGGGATCTTCTTTGAATAGCGAGAGCTACATCTTCAGTTTCTCCCATCTTCTCTTCTCTTATTATGAGTCAAGCTTCTTCTTCTGTTCACTCTTCCTAGAGTCTGCTGAAGTTAATCACTTCCTTCTGGCATACATTCCTTGAATGAATGAATCCCATGATCTTGGGAGGCCATTCAAGGTGGTTATCACAACTTCTACATTTTCCACTTCTTCTTCTACCACTTCAAGTTGTTCTTTGATTTTAGAGACCCTTGTAAAGTATGACTGTATGGTCTCTGCATTCTGGATCTTCACATTCTTCAACTGTTTTCTAAAAGTCATCTTCCAATTTATGTTATTTCCTTCAAATAGCTTGATCAAGGAATCAAACATCTCTTTCGGTGTCTTTAGGGAAGACACTTGTGGTATAAGGTGATCCGTGATTGAATCAGAAATGATCTTCTTGGCCTTGACCAATTTCTTCTTATGTAAGGCTTTTAGGCACACCTCCCTCTAGAACTGGAACCTTTCCACTTATGTAGGTGTCCAATTTCATTTTCTTCAAGAACCAGTGAGATCCAATACTTCCATGCTTGGAAGTTGTCAACCTCACCAAGCTTGTCATCAATCTGGTATGATTAGTCATTGTAAAATGAGAACCTCAACTGTAAATAGCAAAAGATTAGATCTTACTAATTTGAGGTGTCCATCCTGGTTTCGAAGCTGGATGATCTAGGGTTTGTCAGAGAAACCCTAATTTTCAAAACTTGGAATCTTTCAGATCTGATTGGATATAAATATAGACCTCTTCAAGGCGATCTTTCCAATGTACTCCTTTTCTGAAAACAGTGGAGGGAAGCTCCCAGAACAAGAAGCCCTAGTTTTCCAATTTCTTCTACATAAATGCCTGATACTGTTTCTATGGTATCTCCAAAATTACTGCTCCTTTGTGTCTAAAATTTTGTACTGAGGTAACCTCGTGTGTCCTATTTCCAATGCCATAGATTTAACCTGAATTTCTTTCACCAATTGTGACTTTTGAGAGTTTTCCCAAGGTGACTTGTTTCAGCATTGTTCAGCATAACGAAGTTGTACGGACTGCCATGTGTCATTGTTTCATCATCAGGGTCTAAAAATTTTACCACAGAAATTATAGTTTGTTTCCTATATGGAACATCCTTAGAAATTCTAGTTGGACCTTTGTAGCCCGAGATATAGCAATTCTCCCTAGGTGTCCTATTTAGGGATGAATCCTGGAAGAGGTTGGAACCCTGATTTGGAGGAATCATATCTCCCAGAATATAATGAATCTGACTCTAAAATTTTTACACAGGGTACATCAGGATTTTATCTTCTTTCTATGAAAATTTTGGCCCCTGAGACTTCTTCAATACGAGATATAGAGAATGTACCAAAACTACCAATTTTAGTATTTTAGGGTTTTTCAGGCTCAGGGTCAAACTAGGGTTTGACTATCCCAGAGTTTCACCCAACCAAAAATATCGACCCAGGTATCTAAACTTAAATTTTGATTAGGATACTAATCCTATTCTAGGATCACTCAAAAATTCCTCTTCTGTAAGAAGCCCTAATTTTGCACAGCAAAAACCGAAAATGCTCGGAATCAAATTTTGCTTCTACAGAAAGATGCGCCCTTCAATGGAGAGTCATCCTAGCCTCCTTTTGCTGATGGATTGTGGAGAGAGACCCAAAAAGTAAGAAGCCCTAGCTTCTGCAGCTGCACAGTGTCTTATTCTCAGGTTAGCTCTGATACCATGTTAGATTTTGATCATTTAAGCAATATGATCTTAGGATCTTAACTGAGAGAATAACATGCACAAAAATAAATCCAAAGAGACAGTAGACATAAGATATTTTCCTCCAGGAAACCATAAAGGAGAAAACCCTGCAACTTACTTAGAGATAGAATGAGCACCAATGGCAACAGTAAAACCTAAAGACAAAAAAATATGATCTCCACAGCTGTTCTCTCTCTCTCTCTCTCACTTGAGAGAGCTTCTACTCTCTCACTCATGCGCCCCATTGAGTGAGTGTGTGTGATAAATATAGAGGCTCACTCTCTAGTTATATTCTTTCATTCACTTGATTTCCACTCCAACAAGTCGGCCACACTTAACAATTACTTACTAGGGTCGAATTTTCTAGGAGAGCCTAATAACCCTAGTGCCCCACAACTGTGGGGACTTTTCCCTCCGATCAACAAGGAGGGTTAACCTTAACTCAATTGTGGGGACTATTGCCTGAATTGCAATGGAGGGTTAACCTCAATGACTTTACATGAATTTTTTATATTATTGAATCTCCCGATTGGAACATAGGGGCATGACATGACTCAATTACATTACAGATACTTCCCAAAATAAACATCAGGGTACAATACATAAGATATACAATTGAGTACATTACAAAGTTACAAATACATCAACAATCCTCGGGCCTTGGAAATAAAGAGTCTTCTCTAGTTGGCTCTGCCTTTACTATGCATTTCATAGAATATGGAAAATTTTTAATTGCTTCTACCAAAGTGACTTGTATGGGATATCTTCCTATGAATATGATATTGATACTATTGTTTCTTGGAGACATGATTCTTAGTTGGATTCACAATTTTTTACTAGCCTCACCTTTTTGTTCAAGTTGTAACCACATTTTCCTATACCTTGCTCATGCTTATGAGGATGATTTATGCTTCCACACTTTTAGCTCATTATATAAGCCATCATCTCTACTCCCATCATCGCTCAGCCTTGTATCTTTTTTCCATTGCAACTTGACACCTTTTACCTAGAGGAGATGCTCCCCAAGTGTCCTTACCTTTCTCACATTCCTTGCACTATGATTAGGTCTATTCCTTGCACTTGGAACTAGCTCTGCATGCCTTTGACAATCATCTCCTCCCATTTAGAGAATTCTTCCAACTTTCATTCGAGCTCATTAAAAACAATAAGGAGGCCACGAGTTGAATTTTTCGGGCTCATAAAAAAATTACGGGAAAGCTATATGGAGTTACCTTCAAGCTCTAGTATGACTCCCTAAATATGACTAGATTATCGAGTTTTCTTGTTCTTTCAAAATCATTAAGGATATTGAAAGTTCATCCACATAGGTATAATTTTAACCCTTTTTCTGGACCATATGGATTACTTACAAAAAAATGAATACTCTAGTCGATTCTGGCTAGAAGAGTATTTCCAGGTATAGGTTTATCTCTTTCTCGGGCCTGGAGGAC
This sequence comes from Pseudotsuga menziesii, assembly GCA_001517045.1. Classification (NCBI taxonomy): domain Eukaryota; kingdom Viridiplantae; phylum Streptophyta; class Pinopsida; order Pinales; family Pinaceae; genus Pseudotsuga; species Pseudotsuga menziesii. The sequence continues at coordinate 672,244 of LPNX010792606.1, read as the reverse complement.
TAAATTTATGAAAAAGAAACCTTTTTGAGCTTACTTTTTCTTTTTCGTTCTCTAGTTTAAACCAAGAAAAAAATTTCGAACATTATTTATGCCATTGTCATGCTCGCTAAAAATTTAGGACAAAAGCATAAAGTTTATCATTGGCCGGCCCATACTCGCAAATGAATGGAATGACCTGAGTGATTTTTATTTCCTTTACACTCATTACAACTAAAGTGTTCTACTTGTTTTTTGAAGGAGAGTTTGTATGGTGATAGTTTAACCCTTTTTCAGACCTTTCCAACTAACTACGAAAAAATGAATACCTTAGTTCCCCTGAGCTAAGAGAGTTCTCCTTTGGCTTGTTTTATACTTTTTTTTGGATTTTGAAAAGTAAATTTATGAAAAGTTCCCCTATAGAGTATTCTTTAGCATTTTTAGACTCTCAAATTGTGAAAACTCCATTGATAATCCACTAATTCGAGCTCGTAAAATGCACAGATCGATTCTTTATCAAGCATTCTTCTATCTCTTCTTCAAGATTTCCAAAAATGAAGAAGGTCTCGAGTTTTCTTTCTTGGACTCATTAAACCTTTACAAGAGATAAGGAAAGGGAAGTTCATTCAAATGTATTTTATATCATGGAATAAAGTCTTGTTTCCTTGAACAAAGCACAAAATTGAATCTGTCAACAGTTGGGTTCTAGTTTTTGGAATTAGGATTAAGCCTGATCTCATAGTTCGTACTCCTCCTGTTGGTTACGATTCCAATTATATGGAGAATCTGTCAATTTATCCTACATTGCAGATTTGTATCATTGATTCTTATGTGTCTAAATATTCCCAACTCACATTTGTGTCATGCTCACTATTCAAGGATAAAATTTGTGTCGGCCATTCTGCAGTTTCCTTGACCTTCAGTGTTGTCCACTCCTCGGTATTAGTTCATTACATCAAGTCTTCCGAAGATCCTTGCTGCAAAACTTTGTCCCAGTTTCAGATCAAATAAATATTTGACTTACCTTGTGTTGGATGATGGAGGATTCTTTAATTCCTTCCTTCCAACAGATCTCTTCTTATCGACTTCAACACATCTTTATCTGGGAATGAGATTTAGAGTTTATGATAGTGCCTTGGTAATTGTAGTCACGAGCAACAATTTCCCTCGCTATTGGGTATCAAGAATACCTTATTGTTTCTTACTCAATGGATTCTTCAAGAGTTCGACTCCAAGACCATTTATGCACACTTGTTAGAATGTTCTAGGTATCTTAGGGACCATTTTCATTACTGGTAGTTTCCCTCACATTTGTTAATGGATTTCATCAATGAATGGTAATCAAACATTTTCATCCATGTTCAATGTCATCACCTTTATTCACATGGTTAGTATTAGTACCCTTAGGTAGTTTGGATTGAATACCTAGGGTCCACATTTGCATCATCATATTTTTCTATTTCCCAAGTTGCGGAAGACCTTGTCAAACTTCATATGACATTTTCCAAGACATAGATCCACCTTGTATTCTTGTGGCTATGATCATTTATTGAGCATGGATCCATGTTGTTCATTTGTGGCCATGACTCCTCTAAATTTTACATGGCTCCTTTTTTCATAATGTGTGACTATGATAGTTACATGAGTGATACATATGTTGGATCTGCCTCGTATCTTTCTTACGATCACTTGTATATGGAAATGTATGTTCCATATATCATTTTGTCTAACATTTATATCTCTTTCAGGTATCTTCGTTTAAGCCTATGATCTTGGATTCTCCAGTTTCTTGGACTCCATGAATCAACTGTTCCCTATTTTTAATGTATTTAGGATATCATCTTACCCTCTAACCTCATACATTAGGGGGAATATGTTATAAACAAAAATAGCACTTCTCCGTCCGTGACAAAATTTACATGTTTGGTCGCATGATGACAATTCCATGTTAACACTTCATGAAACTTACTGTTAGTCATCCAAAGGACACCTATGGATGGAAGGGACATATTAGGAGTTATGTAGCTCCATTTTACCTCTTTTTTAAACCATGGGAAAATTAACAAACTAAGGAACAATTTTATAGAACAAACTAACTCATGAAAACTCTTGGAAATACCTTGAAAAATGCCTTTTTTGACCCACACACGAGTTTTCAATGGGAAACCTACATTTTTTCACTTTACATACGCAATATGTTAGTGTTGTACCCACGTATACCCTAAGAAATGATCAAAAATATATAATTCTTGAATTTTGGGTGGTTTTGGAACTGCCTCCTCAGTTGTAACTGTCCTATCCTTGACCCTAACTCTTCATATTGCTATATAAGAGAGGGAGAAGGGACCATGAAGAGGTATTAGCCTTTTTTTATGGTTATGCTAGTGAAACTTGGACTTTTATCCCCCTCACATGTTCCCTACTTGTAATTTACCCTTGCTGCAGAGCTTAGAGGTTGAGAATATTGGAGGAGAGAAGAAAGAGATCCAGATCGAAGGTTTCATGAGGTTCCTTGCATGCAGATAATGTATATATTGTAATTATTCCTTTGATTAATAAATATTTGATGTTCCTCCCTTTCCAAATAATTGTATAATGGATGTTGAATCTCATTTTTTTATCACATGTTAATTATGGTTTCATATTATCTTGATTATCATTGATTTATATGTGGTCAAATTGGTTTGAGGAATGTTTGAAGTTGTTTTGCAAGAGTCTTGGTTGGAGAGAGAGAGGAGGGATAAAGAGAAATATTGGATAAACCTTCAGTGCATAAGGTATGAACCCTCCTAACCCTTGAAATCTTGTTTAAATTCATATTTGTAGAGAATTATATATCAGTATGTATACCCCTAGTATGTTGGTGGCCTTAACCCCAACCATAGGAGCAATTCCTTAACAATAATCACCAATGCACATGATTAGACAAGAATGACATATAAGGGTTTGCAATCTTTCCAAACACCTAACTTTAAAATAACATCAAACAAATATATACTAAAGGATAAAGGAGAAGGAATTTATGTACCTTATTTATGAAGGTTGATCCTAGCTACTCACTTGTCTTCTTTAGATCTGTTCCTTGCTATCAATCCAAGAACCTGCAACACAAATAAGATACCTTCATCAAACAGATTTGGAAACAAAAAGACATTATTAAAACAAGCATGACTTGAATAACAAACTAGTAAATCTAACTCAAATCAAGATACAATAATTACTCATTCCAAATTTGATACAATTATTAGCACAAAATACAGGGTAGGGAATCATGTCCAATATTCATTAAACTACATAAATTACAAATCATACCTTCTTTTGTTCTACACCTTGTTGAAACTAGATCTCTAGGTCACTCTTGCTCACATTCTCCACAAATACCATTTTAAATATCCACATGCATAGGGGTAGAAACCAGTTGAGGGAAATAGTTTCAACAAATGAGGAGATAAGATCAATGATAAAGTTCAACAACAAGAAGGGAAATGGGAATAATAGGTAAGAAATTTATCCAACATAACATTTCTATGGAGGGACCTCCTCCATGTGGCTCATCCGAACCTTTCTTACAGTTTGATGAAGATGGTTAAGAACAATTTTCAAATGGTTGGGGAAGTTGTAACTGAGCAGGTGGTTCCCAAAAATTCCACAACTCCCTCTTTTTTGAATATATATATATTAGGGTATTCATGCCTAATCTAAAGGTAATAAGCAAATGGTTTGCTGGAAATTAGTGTGCAAGATGCGAATGCAAATTTTTCATGCATTCACACTCTATCAAAGGGGAGGATGCAAATGATTTGTAGTTTGCATGAATATTGGGTGTGAATATACTCATTTTCAAGGATTACAAATTTGAGTGTATTGGGAATGGATGAGTTCTCACTTAAATGTTAAAGGCCATAATAATAAAGTTCAAATCAAGGATCTTTAATCCATAACTGTCCTTTTTTGTGAACAAACAATGACACTTAAAGCATCATATTTTGGACTGTCGTCATAGATAGAGAAGTTTTGATTTGATCTATAAAATATGCCCCCTAATGTTTGAGGTCAGAAGGGAACATGATGGTCAAAATGCATTATAATAATAAATGGAATGGGATGCAGAAAATCATGGTTAGATATTCCAAGAGTCATATCCTCAAAAAATTACTTGAAACATAAAAAAGTATGTTAGACAATCTATTTCCTGGAATAGATATGTTCCATTCCCAAGATGATAGAAAATGGAATCAAAACATAATACATACAGATCCATGACACACACACACACACACACACACACACACATATTATATATGAATGATGTGAATATCATGACCACAAAAGAATACACAGTGGATCCATGTAGTATATGTAGATGTGGGTCATGGTCACAAAGATGATACATAGTGTTTCCATGCAAAATAGAAGGTCATAGCCACAAATATATACAAAATGGATCTATGTCAATCTGGGGATCATAGGATGAATGAATACATAGTGGATATATGTCTTGTCATGCATAAGGAGAAAAATAAATAACTAAGCTAAGTAATGGTTATCCCAATGGTACCATTGTCATATAAGGTGTGGTATAGTCTTGTGCAACTTGAGTAATACAAAAATGTGAGGATGCTACTAATAGACCAAGGCCTTCCATCCAAACCACCTAAACGGTATGGATCTTACGCATGTGAATAAATGACATGAAGTCAAACATGGAGGACATTTTTTGATTATTGGTCATTGGTGTATACCGTTAATAAATGCAAGGTAACCCATCAATGATGATAATGGGAACCAAGGTACTTGGTACATTATAACAAGTGTGAATATATGTCTTGGAGTTGAACACCTGTAGAATCTATCAAGTAGGAGACATTGATGTATTCCGACTACTCAATAGTGAGGGTATTTTCCACTAATGAATGAAAAATAAAGGTACTACTAAGACTATAGAACTTATTCCTAGATAAATATGATTTTAATTTGATGGGAAGAGACCCATTGGAAGGTAGGAATTAAGGCATCCCCCATCATCCAAAACGAGGAAATATTAGGGACTAATTTAATTTAGGAAAGGACTGGGACGAAGCTTTACATACGGTTCCATCGAGTAGGTATCTTGCATTCACCAAATGAAAATAGTGCATGAAAGAGACCCCCTAAGTAACAACCAATAATAAAAACTATTGACAACGTTGGGAAGTTACACGGGGACTTCACTTAGTGAACATCTCACATAGCACGTGCGATCGCGGGATATTAAAGAATATCCTTAATTTCCAAAGATATTGACCCAATCTCTTTTTGTTGAAACCCCCTCCCAATACTTAAAACCTCCTCCCCACCCCTTTTTATACCTCAATCCTTATAAACCACCCTACCCACCCCCACCTTAAGCCCCTTATCCCCCCCAATACCTGCAATATATTGGTTCAATTTTTAATAATTTTAAAACCCACAATATGAACTAACGCAATAGGATATTGGTTAACAAGTGAAGCCCCCGTGGGAAGTTACACCAATGATGAAAATGGAATCCAAGGTACAACACAAGTCTCGAAATGTGAATATATTTCTTGACATCGGACATTAAGGGAAACCACTCAATTAATAACCAATGATGTTGTCATATGTTGAAAGGTTACCTGCCAATTATGTAAACATGGCAAGAGTGCTATGAATTTAGGTTAATTCCTCAGAGCAGATGAGTCACTGTTGATAAGACAAAACCCGCTTGTGAGAAATCAATAGGCACATTCCGCATAAGCATGAGTCTAAACATTGAGTATAAATATACATGATGAGAATAGACTAACAATAGGGAATTACTGACACATGAGGTCAAGGAAAATGCAGAATGGATGACACATGATTATATTCTTGAATAGTGAGCATGACACAAAAGTGACTTGGGAATATTTTGACACACAGGGACCAATGGTATAAATATGTAATGCAGGAGACATTAATAGATTCTCTATATGATTAGAAGAGTAACCAATCAGAGGAGTAAGAATTATATTATCAATGTTTAGATCCTAAGTCTAAATGATAGAACTTGACTTGATGATAGACTCAAAACTGGTGCTTTGTTCAAGGATGACACAACTTTCTACTATTTTTAAACAAAAAATGGAGATATTTCCCTTCCCTCTCTCTTTTAATTTTTTTATATTTTTAATATTATTAAACCTGAAAAGGAATAAAAGCATGTTATAATACATTGGAGAATATGAGAATTGAAAGGGCATGCAACTACATTCCAATCATACAGAACATACCTATGCAAAAAAATAAGAATTGATGAGCGATATGTGGGCACTCTTGAAGCATCTCTTCTCTGACAAGGGAAGCAACATGTGAATAAAATAGGTAGAAAATGAGAGCAAGCTTAGGAGAATGAATTAGTGGTAAGAAACCAAAGGCTAACTGCAATGAGCATTAGAATCTGAATCTAAAGAAACTGTATGAAAATGCAAAATCACAAAATGCAAAAAGTATGAGAGTCCCTTGGGTAAATGGACATAATAAGAATTAACAAGAGTCATTAGGAGTCATCTCAATGACATGTAGTGACTATTTAGGGACTCTCAATCATAATTTTTTTTTTGCATGGGAACCATAAGAAACTAGGGTTACAACTAGGCTAACCATGAGTTGGTAAGCTCTAACACTGAAAAATATGACTTTTCTAAAGATAGAGGGCTTATGTTCTATTCCATGTGTTGTGATCCTAATGTGTGAACATAATGGTAACGTTGGTGCAATATATGCTATTTGTGGGGGTGACCTACCCTATATTCCAATTTAGGGACATGAACCTTTCGAAGGACCATGAAAAGAGAGCCTCTATTATTCTTTTCCTATTTAAATTAGTCAAAAACTATGCAACATGGCATTAGTTTTAAGTAACAACTATTAAAATTGGGTAAAATAATAACCGAAATTAGTTACGAATGTTGATATAAATAAATAACTTATGATGCATTCTTACCATTATACCTTTTCTCATGTTTCGAACCCTTGTTTATCAATTGTTGTTTTGGAGTTCTGAGATCACCAACTGAATTAGTTTTAGGTATCCTCATTTTCTAGAAAATGTCTATTATCTGGGTAGAGTGTGATAATGAAGATATTCAGTGTGAATCTTTAGGAGATCCTTTAACTCTCAATGCCCTTTGTTGGTGTGTATTACTCAAATTTTCCACATTTCTAATATGAGGTCCCAAAAAAGGGTTGCTTCAGAGACTCATCCACTAATGGGATCTAGAGCATGATGATTTCATCATTAAAGTGGAATTATTATGGATTACTAGGGATGGAATTTGTTTCCTTATTGGGATTTTAGGAAGAGGGTCACCAATGAACCTTAAAGATTCAAATAGAGGAAACATCCTCACAATTCAAGAGTATGTGAATGCTTATTATGTAGAAGGAACAAGAGAGTCAGGTATTTTGATACCAATAAAAAATATTGCAAGCTTCACACTAAAAGTAATATTAACTATGGTTACCCGAGTGTCGAGTTTTTCAGCATTACGCTTAGCTTCAGGGAACATCATGCGGATTAGGGTAGAATGTTTGAGACCCACACTGTTTGACTAGTGCACTGGTTTGTTGATCACTATGAAATGTCAACTTACCAATTGCAATATTGGAAAGATAAGAATATTTGGATATGGAAGCATTTTAGTATCATTTTTTAGGATTCCAATGTTAAGCCCATCGGTTTCACTACCTCCTTCTGACCCTAAAAATACACAAATAACCTGATGGATAGTCCTACTGCAATGATTAGGAAAGTGATAATATTATAATCCTTTTAGAGGTGAATATATAGGGTGGTGGTGCAGAAAAATCATAGCCATTCAACAATTTCCTTATGCCGGGATGGGTTTTGGGGGAGATCTAGATCTAGTGCTTCCTCCTAGCGCGTATTGGGATAGGAGTGAGTAATTTTTTTAGCTATATTCCATTTTTTTGAGATTTTGAAATATTTTCGTATAAGAGGAAAATAATTTTTGTGTATAATCCCACTTATAGGTCACAACACATATGTTGGACCAAAAATCCCTACTGGTAATCCATATATTCAACGACATCAACCTAGAGTAGGAGAGGACCATAGATTAATCTCGCTTTTGTTGAATAAATAATTCAAGGACTTACGCACAATATCCCTATAGGTAGAACCAAGAATATATTGAAGGCTATAATATGACAAGTAGATGGGGTTCCTACTTGGTGGATGAAACTCATTAGGAAAGTGGCTACATGTGAGTTGTATTAAAAGGAATCAATAGAGTGGGGATATTAAGTTCATCAAAAAATATCCATTGTTGCATTAAAAAATTATTGTGTGGTGATTAATGCTTTTTTGTACTTTTTGTGAAACTATTTTTTGTTTATGAAGACTCTCATATGGAACTATTTACAAATATGAACACACTCATTGTGTTTTATTTGAAATGTGTGTCAAATATATTTCCATTACATAATTGGATAATGTATCAGAAATCGAATATAACCTTCTTGGCACATGATAATATGTAATAAATTCAAAATAGATTTCAAGAAGATGCACCCTCATAAATTTTTGTAAGAAATTATGATGGAGAACATAATAGGAACCACTCTATTGCGACAAAACCAATTATGAATCTAGGTATATAATTATTTGTTAGATACCAAGTGAAATTTCTTCCAACAATAATTTGATCATGACACTATATTCAATGATATTATTAGTATCCGAACCTAACGTTACTCCACCGAAAGTCACAAGATGCCCGAAGGGTTATATATTAGCCATGCAGTGTAGGATAATTTTTGAGTGTGATGAAAGCCTCCATACACATATCCCACAAAAGTAGGTGCATCTGACAACATTTGGCATTATAAATATAACACGATGAGCTATGGCCAATACTAATCAAAAAAAAAAAAAACCTAAATTACCTGTAATACAACAAATACAAAAGAATTTTATTAGACATCTAGGAGAGGTACCTCTTTAGATAGAGTACATTTCTAGACCCTCAAGTATTCCAAATTAATCTAACTCATAGATTCGTTCATCTAGTACTTTCCTAACAATGTAAGGACCAACCTACATTGAAGTAAATTTCCAATACCCAAGTTTGTCATGTTTCTAGTCATATACCAACACCATATCTCTTTCAAAAAATATACACGAGTGTGAACTAATTTATCATATTGTGTTATGACACATTTTTTGTTCTCTTCGATGGCTATGAGAGCATCCCTTCTGTGTTCATCTAATTGTTCCAAATATAAAAGAGTTTCTTCTAGTTCACTGGTGTATGGAAAGAGATATATGGATAATTTTAAAGACATAATGTCACACACTTTAAATAATATTGCTTCAACTCATGTACAAGTTGAAAGGGAGTAAATCCCATTGTAGTCTTGACAAAATTTTGGTAATCCCATAATTCTAGATAGCATAATTATTTCCAATTAAAATTGTTTTTATTCACCATATTCCGAATCATGGTTTTCAAATACTTATTCATTGCATTGACTTGTCCATTTTCTTGAGGATATTATGGTGACGAAATCCAAGTCTCTTTGCAATCTCTGACATAATTTTTTTTTAAAGTGACTTCCATTATATGTGATGATCTTCCCAGGGATACCAAAGCAATCAATAATCTTGTAAAGACAAAATGTGCTATAGTTTCAACATCGAAATGAAAAATAGGAATAACCTCGATCAACTTAGTAAAGTAGTTGATTACCACAATGATGTATTTATGGCTACTTGCTAATTCCATATTGCCTTTTGTGTAATCTATCCCCCATTTGGTGAAGGGACCAACGATGATAATTGGATATAAAGGATATGGTTGTGCATACATATTTTTTGTAAAATTTTGACACGAGTGACATTTCTAGACCGCTTCAATACAATATTTGAAGATCAAGGACCAAAAATATCTAACATGCAATTTTTTTTGGGTTGTATCAAGCTTGGATAAATGAATATCACACGATCCACCATGGAAAGCATTTAAAACTTGTCCATCCTCTTCATGCACTAGGAAACATGTAAGGATAGTGTTAATTCCTCGATGATATATAGTATCACCAATAATGGCATAATGTCAATATTGAGGAAAAATTTTACGCTTTTATTCATGACAATATTGAGGTGGGATGCTTTGAATTTGTAGGTAAATTAAAATATTTCCATACTATGTGTCATCTGAGATGATGAGGAATATATTCTCATCAGGTAACGACTCACTTTCTATCAATACCTCATCCTCTTGGGGTAATTTTGATATTGGCTTGACAAAGTCCAAGGACATTATCAATTTAGCAGATGAAAATCCTAGATCAAACCCCTAAAGGATAAAAATCCACTTATTGTAATTGCCTCCAATAATACGTTAAGACAAAATATGTTGCAAGGGATGAACATATGCTATAATTATAGTTCCTCTAATAAGAATATAATGATGACCTCTTTGGACTACACACATAACATCTAGTGCCAAATTCTCAACATGTGAATACCTTAACTTGAGACTTGCTAAATTCTTGCTTCGTAGTATATGACATGTTCCTATTGGGAATCATCCCCTTGAATCATAACCATTACCATGATATATTTTGATGCTTCTATATATAAAAGCAATTATTTTCTATAATTTGAAGGACCCAACAATAGGGTAGACACTAAATCCTTTTTAAATGCCTCAAAATATTTCTGAGCATTGTCATCCTATATATATGGGACCCCTTTCCTAGTAAAATTCACATGAAGCCTTTTGTGAATTTAGCATAGTTTTCTATGAATCTTCACAAGAAGTTATATTTCTCTTGAAGGCTTTGCATCTGGTGTAAATTGTGTGGGGGATGAAACTAAAGTATTGCCTCAACCTTCAATGGATGCACCATAATACCATCATTTGAAACCTTAAAACTTAATAATTTACCCGATTCGACACATAAAATACACTTATGAAGATTCAATTGAATTCTATTATGTCTACACCTATCAAAGACAACTCAAAAATGTTTAGAGTGATCCATTGTCTTCTTTGATTTATCTGTCAAATCATCTAAAATAGGATTCAACAATTTTCGTAATGTCATGGAAGGCATTCGACATAGAGCATTGAAAGGTTGTTCCAACATTTTAAATCCAAAAGGAATATTCCTATATGCAAAGGTCCCCTAAGGACATATGAAAGAAATTTTATGTTGATGTTCTAGTCGAATATAAATTTGATTTTATCTACAAAATATGTCCATAAATGAAAAAATTACATTACCAACACATTCATCAATAATATGCTCAAGGATTGGGGCAGTAAAATTATCCTTAAGACAAGATAAGTTAAGATATCAAAAATCAATACACACCCAAATTTTTCCTTTTTTTTAATCAATGGGTACCAAGTTGGACACCTATTCTTTCAAAGGGACATGATAGATAAATTTGGCATAAGACAAATTTTCCACTTTTTCTTTAACAACAACGACCTTTCTAGTATTGCTTGATCTTATCTTCTATCTAACATGCTTGAAATAAGGATAAGTCTTAATCTCATTTTCAATAATAAATGGGTCTATCTTAACATTTATTTGTAGTACTAGGTGAAAACATCTCCACACTCTTTAAATAGGGATGTATAGGTTTCTATATCACCAAGAGAACACTCAACACCCATAAAAACATTTTTGATAACACCTGGGGCCTTGGAGGTATTTATGGGAATAGTTTTAGAAATATTTTCCACATTTCGCTTCGTGTATACTTGGGATGATGTAAGAGGGATCCCATGCCACTCCATAGGGCCTGGTTAGAAGGTTCCATGAATATCAATTGTTAAGTCACTTTTAGCTAGAAGAAACGATGCACATTTATGCATGTCTTGCCAAGGTCTATCCCCTAAATACATTCCCTCAATAATAAATTTTTATGATGGAATAATTGTGTCTAAGGGGTTGTGATAAGGTAAAGAAATGATAGCCCAAATGGGCATTGAATATTGACAATATTATACCAAAATGAAAAGTAGATAACCATGAATGTTTTCTTCTTCTAAACTTATGGATTAGTAAGACATTTCGACTATAGACAAGGCCGAAGTCATCCTACTACACCCAAATTCATTTTAAGGTTCTGGAAACTTCCATGGATCGTTAAAGTAAGAGTTCTTAAATTGAGACACCTTTTGTGTATAATTCATGGCAACCATTGAAATTGCATGCCAATTGGAGTTGAATTGGCATGCAAGTCAGGTGGGGGTAAATTAAACATTCCCATTAATGTAGGATACATCTCCACACCAACATTTTCACAATTCGTTGTAGAATGGCTTACTAAAGGATCCATTATTTTTGTTGAACTCATTTCTAGATAATGATAGATGATCAATTGTAACAATATTTCCTTCATGAGGAAACTTAATGACGTGAAATATTGATGACAGTGTTCCCATGATAGTTTGAGTCGAAATATTCCCTAGTAACAAATTATAACCGAGTGGAGTATCAACAAATTCCACATCAACTTTTATTGTCTTCCCCCCTAGCTCTACTGGAAGAGTAAGGATAATTCCATGAGGTTTGAAAAGGTTTCCATCGAAATATTTCAACATGGTCACAAGAGAAACTACTTTGGGTGATCCAATATCCTTACAACATGACAAATACATGACAGATGTGGAGGAACCCTCATCAACAACAATGCAATACATATTGGAATTTCCATACGAAACCTAAATCTGGAAAGTTTGATGATGGGATAATCGAGGCTTCCAACCTTCAAAATAGAGGGCTATTACTTGACTGTCCATTTTATATATATCTCCTAAATTTGAGAGCAAGGTATTCCATTAATTTGTACAACTATAGAGGAATTTAGGAGTGGAAACTACACAAGAATATTGTTCCATATCTTCTACTATACTATAGTTTTGGGAAGCACAAAATATAGATTGTACATAGCCCTCTTCAAAACACCCTTTGGTATTATGGGAATAATATCATTGGTTGTCTTCTCAATGTGTAATGGGTAAGCTATTAATTCAGATTTAGGTGTTTCCTTTCCTTTGGAGCTAGATGTAGTTGTTTATAATTTTTATTTCTAGTCTTGGATATTGACATCCTGTTAACACAATAAAATTCACTTTGGATTATGTTTCCCCCTTGTGAGTAGGCACCACGATTTCCCCCTTGCAGAGGTGTAGGGTTTTGGAGAGTTGTAGCAATCATCTGTTGTCGTTGCTGTGACAAATAGATTAGTCAATACAATAGGTTGGACCTTGCCATCCTATTATGCTAATAATATATGTGCCATCTCTATATTAGGTTAAGTGACCATAATTGAATATATAACACATGAACTTTAATTTACCCTTTTCTTTTTTAGCCCCACCAAAACTGGTGTTATTATTATTATTTGCATTATTGTTCTGTTTGTTCCCAGTTTTCTTATTCTAGTTTTTATTCCCTCTGGAATACTGATTGTTCTTAGAGTTGGTTGTTTGTACTAAGAGAACATATAATGGAGGGTTGGGTTTGGGATTGTGTGTGTTTTTTTGATCATTTGCCTATGAATTTTGGCCAATAAGGTTTGTACCCTACCTAACTGAGTTATTTTCAATTAAACCAATCACACCATCAACATAAGGTTCAATGGTTAGTTTCATTGGATTATTTTCTTCTCTGGGAGCAATAGGAAAAATTTCATACAACATTTTGAATTGGGAATAAACCAAATCCAGTTGTTGGGATTTGATAATAGCTTTCTCTTCTATTTGAACCTCTAAAAGAGTCACATATTTTTCTATAAAAGACTATAATAATTAGATGAACCAAACCATTAGGGATTTGAGTTTTATTTAAGTTGCATATCCTTTGACACTCATGGATGTGGTCATAGATATGAATATATTTGTCTTTCCTAAATAATGTTAACAATTCTACACCAATCTCATAGTGGATTGGTAACTAAAAGTGATTAAAAATATCATTGCAACTGAGTTAAATATATGAAAATATGCTCATGAAAATTAAATATACCTCTTATTTATAACCCCGATTAAATTTATTTGGAAGATATACAATCTGATGGAATCATCTATCAAAGAATTAAAAGAACACCATAGATAAAAAGTCATCACATTGTTTGTGGGATAATCCTTAGGATTCCCTTTAAACTTTGGAATTTCTGAAGGGATTTTAGTGGGCAGAGGTGGCCATATATGGTCATGTAATACGTAAATCATTAAATTTAAAAGGTATGGAAAATTAAAAGTATAAAAAAATGGAAACCTTTTCTAATCCATGGAATTCCACATTCTGAGAGCATTAGTTTCCCATTTGTTTGTGTTGTCAAAAGACTATCTTGGAACATAAGGAGCTCCAAGATTCATGAAAAGTTGATTACTTGGTCCAATGTTCTGAACAATTTGGGTTTATACAAATGATGAAAAATATCCACCAAATGTACCTCCCATTCCTCTTAAAGGTTTTCTACCCTGTAACATATTAACTGTTGTAGGGTTAACCATATTTGTACCTCCTATTCCAGAAAAGGGAATGTTTACTTGATGAGCATTCTGCCCCCATGGAAACCCAGTATGAGTGCCCCTTAATTATATATGTTACCTTGTGATATTTTTGATCCAAAGGGATTACTATTTACTCATAAGTCCAAATGACTGGAAATGCAAGCTGATCCAAGGTAGGTTGAAGCAAGTAAACACTCTAGTTACAGTGAATGGGTTGGATATGGATATTGTACTTTGTAGGGTGGTAAATTATGAAAGGAACTGATGGGACACTAAATTAAGTGGTGGTAAAAGTTGATGTAAGAGGGATAGTGGAAAATATTGACTAAAAACCTAGAAACATTAGTCCAAATGAGAAAGGATTTGAAATTTGTGAAACTGACAAAGTGCTTCCAATGAGAATCATAGAGGATGGTGGGGACCATCCTAATCCCACTACATATGGAATACTTAGATTTACCTATACCATGGGAGTATAATTGAATGGGGGATTTACCTCCTCTATACCTGATATTTCTCCAATGTTTTCCATATTAAACCACTGAGATAATGGATCAATGTTACCAGAAATATGAAAACCAACTTCTCAACTAAATCTAGGACTTTGTGGTGGGTTCGACTATCTTGATAGGTCTGAGAGATATTCGATTGAAGTAGGACCTAGGTTCTCCTATGGATGAGGAAAAACAACTCTAGGGGATTTATTCAACTAACCCTCAATGTCACTAAAATATCCTTCTTCGAACTAACTATCAGACTCACTAGAACTAGAATTTTCTTCTTTTTCTACTTCTTGTATTTATGGTCCCTAATTTTCTTCCTCTACCCCCTGAGGGGAATATTATTGTAATACAGACTTAGAATTAACACAAGTTATTAATCTATTCCATATATTGTCCTTGGATCCTTATGGGCCTACACAAAGGTTGAACGGGCACTGTGGATCACAAAAGACACAAAGAAGGAAGTCTACAAAAATAATAAACAAAACATGCAACACACATTAGAAATTTCCTAAAAATATATTCCCAAGTTGATATACTCTTCTAAAGACCAATACTTGGTTGTTTAGGACCAAATATGATTCAATAAAGAGTCATAATTGGGGGTCTTCCAAGGATCATCTTGTTATGATTAGGGCCCAAGTACAACCAATGCAGATCAATAGATAATTATCCTAATATTTGATGTACCAATCAACAGGGGTGAAAGCACTTTCCTTTGGAAAATACCCTCCCATTCGGATGGATATTCTATGTATATCTCAAGTGCGACAAGATATTCCCCTTGCAGTAAACTATGAGGAACCTAGGAGTGGAAACTAGGAATACCACTTCATGTTAGGTAGTCAAGGAAACAATTAATGGAAAGATATTTTTCTAATGGGTTGGGAACATAGGACACAAGTTCTAGTCTTGAAGCTACCAGTGGGAAGTGGTGTCACCCCAAGGACTTGCCACACCTGAAAAATACCCAAACATGCATACCCCAACTAATTTGAGCACGCAGAGACAATCTATCCACTTGGAATAGCTTTACGTACCATTTGATACCTGTTTGAGAGGCATTTTACTGACAAGTACTTCATGCTACTAATGAGTTTTAGCTATCTTTAATAGTTCCTAGTTTCAAACCTTTTATGGCCTTGGAGGATTTTACTCACAACACCTATCTCCAAGGTCCTAATCCCAAGACTATCAGGTGTGTATATATTAAAATAGAAACTTCCTAGTAATTTCCAATCACTTCTTGCTTGTTCAAAAATGCAATTTTGAGAATCATTTAAAAGAGGAAAACTAAATGCAGCAAATATTTTCATATGCAAAAGAACTTATTTACAATCTTTAAATTGAAACATGAATCACTATTAGGTGAAACTAAATATATTCACGCATAGATGCATTTGATTTCACTCTTTATAATAGAATATGGATCACTTTTTGATGAAGGAGAATCCTACTCTCCATTCAAATTCCAAGTTAAATATTGGATCAAGCTTAGAAGGGGTCTTCAATTCTGAATTGATGGTATTTGAACCATCACATTGTAAATAAACCTATGTTTTATTTGATTCTATATAGATGGTGAGTCACTAAGAGGATGAGAGCGTCATTGGGTCAATTGATGATTCTTTGTTGCAAATCCCTCGTCTAATGGTAAAAAGTCATAGGATAGGCTAGAGGATTTACTGTAATTAGGATTAGTTAGTAGAATATTAGGGATTATTGATTGGATTATGGATCTGAATAGAAATGGTTCATGAAACTTGATGTATATATATATATATGTAAGCATGTGAGGCACAGATAGAGGAGGAGACAGAGATAGACAGATAGGAGAAGGATAAGTAGTCAAAACAGAGTAAATCTGGCTCAAGCAAGGCCATTTAAATATGTATCATACCTAAGGAGATCAGAACGCAGGTTCTGAAACAAATTTTTATGTACAGTTTCATCATGTGAACAAAAAATCCTATTTCAGCATAATCTCTATGTGTGTAAATTCAATTATGTATGAGTGTGTGACTTCATGACTTGAATGTTTGGTTAAATCTTGTGTTAATGAATGATATGCTTGTGTGTGAATTCAGGGTTTCTGAAAATGAGTAAAGCAGAGATTGATTGATCGATTCTCTGATTAATTGAAGGAAAAATTTGATTGTTAGACTTCACGAATGGATTTTATCTCGAATTAACCTTGTTACAGGTTCGGGATATGCAGATCGATCTGTGCAAGGATCGATAATAATTAAGGTTTAAGTTTGCAAAGGTTGAATGGTTGATATCGCATAGGAACAGATCGATGGAAGGGAAAGAGTCACAAAGTGAACGTGAATGGAAGATAAGAAATACACAAGGTTAAGTGAAGTTTCGTTGGAGATAGCAGATCAATGAACGAGATCAAAGGCACAAGAGATATAACACTCCAGATGAATCTGGCAAGATAAAGGTGTAAGGAAGATCAAGGATCCGTAAACATAAGATGAGATCCACATTTGATCTCAAATCAATGGTCAGGAAGGAAGCCACATGAAATCAACGGTTGTAAAGAGTTGCAGAAAAGGAATTACAGGAGGGAAATTGCGGAAGTTCAACTTCTGGAAAAGTTGGATCAGCAATCCACAATCCGATTGTGGAAAGGAGTGTTGTAGCTGCATAATTGCGGAAGTCAAATTTGGAATTTTGGAATTCCTACAATCTGCAATATGCAAATGCGAAAATAGAGTTGCGGAAAGGATATTGTGAAAAGGTTGAAGTTGCTGAGAGAGACTGATTTGCGGAAAGACAAATTTGCAGAAATTTGTCTTATGGAAGGAACTGCCTTGTAAAAAGACAATTACAGAAAAGAAAGCTTGCGGAAACCTATTTGCAAAATTGAACCTACGGAAGCAGAGCTGCGTAATAGAGTTGTGGGAGAAGAAAAATTTGGACAAGAAGCTAAATTTATAGTTTTCTAAATGCAGAGAAAGCTAAATCTTGGGGAAAGAGGATGGGATAATGGTTTTTTGGGGTCCCGTCTGCATCAGATTGGTATCAGAGCACAACTAGCTCTTGGAATGAGGTAATGATTTTTTGTTTTCCGTTATGATTATAATTAACTGTGGGAAAATACTTGCAGATAAGAGTGTGTGGTTTAAATTGATATTAGCCACAGGAGAGTGCAGAAGAAATATGTGGAAGGATTTAACATGTTACAACAGACTAAAGGAAGTGGATTTGTACATAGGACACTTATGTTTCTGATGAAGAAGATTTTGTGAAATCTTAGAGGAAAGAGGAAGTTGTGGAAGAATCCATAAATCCAACATAGGTTGGAAAAGAGAGGACTAGTGCATGTTATAAAAATATAAGTGGACCTACAGAATCAAAACATAAGAGAAAAGGAGATGCTCAAAAGGTTCTAGAAGAGAAGAACTAGAGATACCAAAAGGACAAGCTCAAGGAGAGATAGCTTGTTGAGGTATAATAGACAAATGCAGAGACTTGTTGAGGGAGGATTAGGAAATCAATCCACAAGTGGACAGGATAAAGTTCACAAAAGAGAGGGATATAGAAAAAATGACTACTAAAGGTCATTGCAAGGGTTCAGAGGAAAGCCACAACAAGAGAAAGAAGAAATAAAGTCAAGAAGAATGTAACAGGGAGTTGCTAGAGTTAGCAAGAGACATTTGGTGCTTCGAGAAGTGTATACAAGCAATTTCAGAAGAAACCCAGAGGTATCATTGGGTAATGAGGAAAAGGAAGGTAAGATGGAAATCACTGCAGGTGAATCTAAGGAAAAATATGTATGCTAGATTGAAAGAAGAACTCAGGGAAGCTAAGTCTGAGATGGAAGTTTCGTATTGTGAACCTGAACAGGTTCCTTTTCTTGGAGATGACGATGAAGCAGAAAAGGAGAGACTAATTGAAAGTCTCATGGATTCTATAAAGAGTACATATCAACTTGTGGAGGATATGACTGTGAGTTCGAATGAGACCAAGAGGTCTTATGTTTTTGAGAGTGATGACTTGTTTGTGATTACAGGTTTTGTTGTAGATGTTAGGTAGTCTTTTGAAATTGTCTTAAAATTTGATGAAGTCAAATATGATGAAGATAGTCTCTCAAATGAAGAAAGGTCTAAAGTATTGCAGCAAAAGGAACTCATTGATGAGTTGCTTGATGGAGGAACATAGTTAGTTGAAGATGATCTGAAGATGAAGGAAGAAAAAGAAATGTGCAAAGACATTTCTACAAGGCATGATCAAAATTGTATTCTGGTGAAGGAGAGAGTTGAAGAGTGTATACAACCTATGTATCAGACCATTAGAGAAATAGGTTATGGTGACATATTGATGTTGTGTTCATACCAACACAATAGGGGGATGCCAGAGGAAATATAAACAAGGACTTTAGAGTCTCATGTTTTTGAACCTGATTATTGGTGTATGACTGCAGGTATTGAAGAACAATTAAAAGATGTGTCTATGCAGGTTGTGAAGCATAGGATGGATCCTTTGAGGAAAAAAGGAAAAATCAAAATTAGACCATTGACAGAAGAATATGTTAACTGTTGTGAAGCAGAACATAAAATCATCTTAGAATAAGATGGTTCAGAAGAGGGACTAGATGAAAGTCTCGTGAACTCTTGGGAGAGTTCATGTTAGCAAGAGAATATGCTAATAAGAAAGTCAATGGGAGTTAAAAACTTCAATATTTTTGAAATTAATGAATTGTGTATATCTACAAGAATAACATGTGATGAACCTTGTGAGTTTGTCCTAGAGATAAAAGAAGAATAAGGAGAGCATCCATGTATTCTTTACATGGACCAAAGACAAAATTTTGTTTTGGGATTGAAGGACGAGATGACATGGTCTCATGGAGATAAACAAAAGAGAACACTTGCATATTTGGATAGATGTGTTGCTAACAGAGAGGGGAAGACATTTTTCATGACATAGGAAGAGACTATATTGTCTCAAAGGAGTGATCGGTACCTAAAGGAATTTGTTGTTGGAGAGTTGGCTAATGGAGACAAAGAAAAAATTTCTAGCCTCAGGAAATATGATGAAGAGTTAGAAATTTTGGAAGGTTGGTTGATTAATCCAAGGATTGATGTTTGATAGAAGCATTAGAAAAATTTAAGGTCAAAACATTGGATTATCTTTTAATTTAGTGGATAGTAGCAGAGAGTCAAGAGGACAACAACAATTTCAAGAGAAGAAGATGTAGGTGTACTAGTCAAAGGATAGATTGGACATGGAGATTGAAGAACTAAGGTTGCTGATGGTGAAGATGTCTTAGAGAAGGAACAAGGAAATAATGAAGATTTACATCAGCATAGAAAATATAAAAAACCGTGGCAGAGGACGAATGGCAGAAGCAAAGCTAGTGGATCATTACAACAGAAAATTTGGAAACCAGAAAAACTGAATTTGTCAAAGACATAACAACATGATGAGATGGATGATCAGTTATAGAACAAGGTTTGGGATCTAGGAATACTGAAGATGGAAGGTTATGAATAGGAGGTCATATTTATTTATTCCTAGGGAGTCTGATGCAGGAGCATCCTTCTCTCCATTCAAATTCCAAGTTAAATATTGGATCAAGCTTAGAAGGGGTCTTCAATTCTGAACTGATGGTCTTTGAACCATCACATTGTAAATAAACCTATGTTTTATTTGACTCTAGATAGATGGTGAGTAACTAAGAGTATGAATGAGTCATTGGGTCAATTGATGAGTCTTTGTAACAAAGCCCTCATCTAATGGTAGCAAGTCATACAATAGGCTAGAGGATTTGCTGTAATTAGGATTAGTTAGAAGAAGATTAGGAATTATTGAGTGGATTATGGATCTGAACCGGAATGGTTTATAAATCTTGTTGTGTGTATATATATATATGTAACCCCGTGAGGCATAGATAGAGGAGGAGAAAAAGATAGACAGATAGGAGAAGGAGAAGTGTCCAGAACATAGTAAATATGGCTCAAGCAAGGCCAATTAAAGATGCATCATGCCTAAGGAGATCAGAATGCAGGTTTTGAAACAAATTTGTATGTACAATTTCAGGATGTGAACGAAAAATCCTATTTCGGCTTAATATTTATGTGTGTAAATTCAATTATGTCTGAGTGTGTGACTTCATGAATTGAATGTTTGGTTAAATCCAGTGTTAATGAATGATAAGATTGCACGTGAGTTCAGGTTTTATGAAAGTGAGTAAAATAGAGATTGATTGATCGATTCTCTGATCAATTAAAGGAAGAATTTGATTATTAAGACTCCATGAATGGATTTTATCTCGAATTAAACTTGGTGTAGGTTCGGTATCTGTAGATCGATCTGTGCAAGGATCAATAATAATTAAGGTTTAAGTTTGCACAGTTTGAATGGTCGAGATATTCATAGGAATAGATCGATGGCAGGGAAAGAGTCATGAAGTGAACGTGAATGGAAGATAAGAAATCCGCAAGGTTAAGTGAAGTTTCGTTGGAGATAGCAGATCAAAGGCGCAAGAGATATAACACTCCAGAGGAATCCTGCAAGATAAAGGATCTACAAAGATAAGATGAGATCCGCATCTGATCTTAGATCAACGGTCAGGAAGGAAGCCACATGAAATCAACGGTTGTAAAGAGTTGCAGAAAAGTAATTGCGGGAGGGAAATTATGGAAGTTCAACTTCTGGAAAAGTTGGATCAGCAATCCGTAATCCACAATCCGATTGTGGAAAGGAGTGTTGTGGCCGCATAATTGTAGAAGTCAAATTTGGAATTTTTGAGTTTCTGTGATCCGCAATCCACAAATGCGGAAATAGAGTTGCGAAAACTCTGTTGCAGAAATGAGATTGCGAAAAGGTTGAAGTTGCAGAGAGAGACTAATTTGTAGAAAGATAGATTTGCATAAATTTGTCTTGTGGTAGGAATTGCCTTGTGGAAAGACAATTGTGGAAAATCAGGCTTGCAGAAACCTGTTTGCAGAATTGAACCTGTCGAAGCAGATCTGCACAATGGTTTTGGGAGAAGAAACATTTGGACAAGAAGTCAAATTTAGATTTTTATAAATTTAGAGCAAGCTAAATCATGGGGAAAGTGGATGGGATAATGGTTGTTTGGGGTTCCCGTCTGCATCACTTTTAGAACCACCAAACTAACTCTTTAAAATACAATTATTTTGATACAAATGCAAACTCACTCTTTTACATGCAAATGCATACTCACTCTTTTAAAATGAAAATGCAATTCACAAAAACCAAATGCAAATTTTGAAATGGTCCAATTTTTTTTTCTTTCTTTTGAATGAAAATGAAATTTTCAAGGAAAAACTACACTAATGCAAGCAATGTAAACACAATATGATATCCATATTGCTACAAATGAAATACACTTCAAACATAAGACTTTTCAGCCATTCAAATTTTTCATGTTTGAGAAAAACAAACAAAGCAAAGGAATTATAGACTCAAAATTTTACCAGCAAATAGGGTTTGGTTAATCTTGATTCTTGCATCCAAAAAACACAATTAAAGACATAAACAAAAGAATTATTTTCTAAGATTTCACTTTTAAGGTCTATCAAACACATAGCCAATGAAAGAAAAATGAAATAAAGACACTTTTCAATCGTTTCACTTTATTTTGACTCAAAATGAAAACTAAACTAATCATACACCACCCATACTTTTTTCAAGGGATCACAAAAAAGTTCAACACACTCAAAAACTTCAAACATACCCATACAAATCCAAAAATGGGATAAAAATGAGAAAAATATCACTTTTCATGGAATTTGCACCTATGTATAATTTTACCTTCTAATGGTTCACAGCTATGCTTAAGATTGCACAAAAATTCATAGAGAATTCACACCTATAAGTATTACATGTCACAACTAACTCTTGAGAGGTTTTGAAAAAAGTGCAAAACTCATAAAAAATAAAAAATAAGATTTCTATAGCCGTTTGAGATATGCTTAGACTTGAAAAAGACTCAATCCACTTTAAAAACCAAGAGGAAATGACCAAAAAGAGCCCCACAGTAGATGGACATCTCTAATGGAGTAACATTTATGTTGTTAAGGAACATTTCCAATGATTGGGGCTATGTCATCAACGTATTGTATTAGACAAGAGTGACATCTAAGGGTTTATTTGCAAGTAGGATAGATTCCTACCTTTCAAATAACATCAAAAAATATATATACTAAAGGATAAAGGAGAAGGACTTCATGTACCTTATTTATGAAGGTTTATCCTAGCGTCTCCCTTGTCTCCTTCATATTTGATCCTTGCTATTAATCCAAGAACTTGGAACACAAACAAGATACCTTCCTCAAGAAAATTTGGCAACAAAAATACATTATTAAAATAAAAGCACGTCGAATAAGAAATTAGTAAATCTAACGTAAATCAAGATACAATAATTAATCATGCCAAATCTAATACAATGATTACCACAAAATGTAGTGAAGGGAAATATTTCCAATCTTCATGAAAAAACATAAAATTACAAATCATACCTTCTTTTGTTTGATACCTTGTTAAAACTAGATCTCTAGGTCACTCCTTCCCATGTTCTACACAATCCCGTTCCAAATATTGACATGCATATGGGTAGATTTGAGGGAAGTAGTTTCAACACATAAGGATATAAGATCAGTGATAAATATTAATAATAGGAAGGAAAAGGGAAATAATAGGTAAGCAATTCCTCTAGTATAACATTGCTATGAAAGGGAATCCTCAATTTGGGTCATCCCAACCTTTCTTATAGTTTGATGAATATGTTTGGGAACAGTTACCAAATGTTTGTTTGGGAAGATGTAACCAGGAAAGTGGTTCTCGAAACTTCCATAACTCCCTTTTTTTCAAAATTTTATATATTTTTTGAGGGCATTCGTTCGTAATCCAAAGGTAAGAATAAAATGGTTCATTGGAAATTAGTGTGCAAGAAGTGAATACAAATTTTTCTTTTATTCATGCTTTGTCAAAGGGGAAGATGCGAATGATTCATTGTTTGCATGAATATTGGGTGTGAATCTACTCATTTTTAAGGATTACAAAATTTAGGGTATTTGGAATGGCTATGGTTTCACTTGAATTTTCAAGGCTATAATAATCAGGGCTCTTAGATACATACGTGTCTTTTTTTGTGAACGAACAGGGACACTTAAAGTGTTGTCTTTTGGACTGTCGTAACAGATGATGAAGTGTCGATTTGATATATAACACTTGAGCAATGTTCCTTTATGATAAAAGGAGAAGTCTTGGAGATAATGATTTATTATATATACTTCCACATGGGATTGTATAAAAAATGGACACTGATAAATCTTAAAGGATCAGGAAGAGGGGAGGGAATACTTACTCTGTAAGAAAAACAAATGCTTTTTACATTCTTAGGACTCAAAAAATTGGGCTCTGAAATTCCCATAGCTAGTATAGCAATATTTTCCCTAAAAATTATTTTTACTGATGTCACCAAAGTGGCATGTTCAACAACACTACATCAGGTATCCCAATATCATATGTATTACAACAATGAATGTTTGAGATCCATAATGTTTTATTGGTGTACCGATATATTGGTTAACATGAGGTCCCAACCGACCGATTGTAGGATAGGGAAACAAAAAATTAGGTTATGGAAGCATCTTGGTTTATTTCTTGCTTGAGAGACTTCCTATGATGTTCTCGCAAGTACCATTGTGTCCTCCTAAGCCATTAAAACCTAGGATGGTCAATTGTATTTATCTCATGTACTAGCTAGGAGGTGGATCCATTCTTGGTGATTTTGATGATGTTTTCCTCAATTGGTGGAGGTGATAACTCCCAGCTATCAAGGAATTTTGTTACGTAAGACTATATTTCCATGATACCCTAAAATTATCCTACCTATCGAATTTCAATGGGGGCATATTGGCGAGTAATGATTTTTAAAATTTTAAAATAATTTTTCATGTTTTTGTAATTGTGAAATATTTTAAAAGTGAAGAGGAAAATGTTTTTGGTGTGCAAGAGAATTGACATAATTTGTACCAATGATGCAGATATAGGACCAAAGTGTGTTGTAAGACATCCATATATTCATCGATAGGAGCCATAATTAAAGGATGGATATGAGGGTACCTTGGCTTAGGTAGAGGAGAATCTCTTAGGGATAACCTTTGGCATTCCTATTACTCAGATAGATCATCTCCTGGAGGCTATGTAATATCAGTTAGTGGGAGTACCATCTAGATGGATTCACTTATTTTATTAGGTGGCTACAACAATGTTATGTTACTAGGATGTGATTGGAGCCTAGGATTGATCCATTTTGGATATACATTTTTTGTACTCATCATTCTTTCTAAAAATTTTGTACTTCTTTCCTTATGTTGCATCATTGAGAGATAGGAATCCTAGTTTTGTACTATACTCTTAGTCATTTTCTACCTTTTTTGGGAACCTCTATATATATGAAAACAAATTTTTATTAGATTTATATAAATTTTACACATTCTCTTTCTTCTTACAAAGTTCTTGTTTAACTATGTGAGAGAACTGAGAATATTCTGATATTTTCTGTCGATACCACTGAGAATTTATATGTTGGAGCCTCGCCGATACTTCCCTCAAGAATATATATGCATAATTTCTTTGAACCTTCCTTATACGAGATGATAAAACTTATAGTTATTGCATGGAACACATGTGAGCCATATACACTGAGAGAGAGACTTAGAATGGTTGTTTTCCTCTCCCTACAGTTATCCCTCTTGTTGACTTGTGGCTAGTCTTGTGTTGTCTTAAACTTTTGGTGGACCCTCTTTTGTTATCCCTATGTGAAAGCACACCATTGAGTGTGGTATCCTATGCTTCATCATGTCTTATATGAACCTCCCCCCCCCCCAATTTGTAAGAACGTCCTAATATTGAATTATATGTTTTCCCAAAAGGTATGATGTCCTGACCTTACTGGAGTAATCCTGATTCCAATCAAGGATTAGAAGCAAAACCTTCTAAGAGGTCATTGAATAGTTGTAAATATAAGCCTATCCTTCAATGTAAAGGCATATTAAATAGGTTATTGAGGTATTTTTTTTAAATTGGTTGTTCAAGGGTTTTAATACCCTTATTTGATGGTGTCTACAGTTTCAAGGAACATTTTGATTGGGCGTTGAAGTATTTTGGGTTCTTGGAATTGCACTACTTGTTGGTTGTATTGGTTGATGTTTGGGGGCTGATATTGGATGTGTTGTACCCTCACTAAGTTGTTGTATCTTCTGATGTAAATGTGTAACCCTATCCTTGTGCACTCTCTCTCTCTCTCTCTCTCTCTCTCTCTCATGTATGTTCATACCCTCAGGAAAGGATCTGTATTTTGTTCCATCTATTGACTTGCCTTTGAGAGGAAAGATCTAATATGAAAGTCAAGTCTGAGTATAAGGAAGGTTCTTCCCATCAAGCAAGTTATTAGATATGAATTAGTTTTGTTTATGTTAACTAGAATTTATACTACTATTGTCGTCCTGTAAATCGTGAATTTATTTTCAGTATTTTTTTTTAGGATTTTAAATTTTCATTTAATCACACTGTTTTGTCAATAGCCTTGGTTTTAACATTTATCGAGGATAATATTTTCCTCCAATACACCTGCTACTTCCATAGGAAGAGTGGTTCCCTTTAGCTGTAAAAGGGGTAGATGGAATTAATGATTCAAATTCCTATTATCTGATATTTTCATTGTATTATGTACTATTTAGTATATACATGCCTCATGATGATTCATCTTGTGAGATACATTTATTTTCCACTTTTGATGTGATTTTGTATCATCCTATCAAGAACATGTTTCAAAATTTTTAGTTTAGTAATGATATGTTACCACTTGAAGTATTATTTGTTAGTTGCATCACCATATTTATGTAGTTTTGTGTCTATTTTATGTTGTTGTTACTTCATATGTATAAAATTTTGGAAAAAAATGAGTATTTTTGTATTTTTTGTCTTCCCAGATTTTCATAGATATTCTGATTTTCTCTTGATAACACTGAGAAGTTATATGTTGGAGCCTTGCTGATACTTCCCTTAAGAATACATATGCATCATTTCTTTGAACCTTCCTTATACATGATGATAAAATTTCCAGTTATTGCACGGGACACATGTGGATCACATACATTGAAAGAGAGAGAGTTAGAAGGGTTGTTTTTTCGCTCCCTGTAGACTGTTATCTCTCATGTCAACTTGTGGTTAGTCTTGTGTTGGATTAAAATTTTGGTGACCCCTATTTTGTTATCCCTGCATGCAATATCCCCCCTTGTGTATGGTATCCTTCCCTTTTTCAAGTATTATATGAAATGTTCCCCTAAAGTTGTAACGATGTCCTAATATTGAATTATATGTTTTCCCAAAAGGTATGAAGTTTTGACCTTACTGGAGTAATCCTAATTTCGACGAAGGATTGGAAGGATAACCTTCTAGGAGGTCATTAAGTGGCTATAAATTTAAGCCTACCCTTCATTGTAAAGGCATATTGAAGAAGTTAATGAGGTCTATTTTCTAACTTGGTTGTTCAAGGGTTTTAGTACCCTTATTTGGATTGCGTCTACACTTTAAAGAAACATTATGATTGGGCGTTCAATTGTTTTGGGTTCTTGGACTTGTACAACTTCTTGGTTGTCTTGGTTGGTGTTTGGGGGTTAATATTGGATGTGTCGTACCCTCACTAAGCTGATGTATCTTATGATATAACTATGTAACTGTATCTCTCTCTCATGTATGTTCATACCCTCTGGAAAGGGCTAGTATTTTGTTCCATCAATTGACCTTCCTCCGAGAGGAAAGATCTGATATGAAAGTTAAGTCCGAGTATAAGGAAGGTTTTTCCTATCAAGCAAGTTATTAGATCTGAATTAGTTTTGTTTATGTTAAATAAAATTTATAATACTACTATTGTCTTGTAAATTGTGAATTTATTTTCAGTATTATGTTTTTTCAATATTAAATTTTCATTTAGTCACAATGGTTTGTCAATAGCCCTAGTTTTAACATTTATCGAGGATAATAGTTTCCTCCATACACCTGCTGCTTCCAGAGGAAGAGTGGTTCCCTTTAGTCGTAAAAGGGGTAGTGGGAATCGATGATTCATATTCTGATGATATGTTATTTTCATTTTACCATGAACTATTTAGTATCTACGTGCCTCATGATTATTCATTTCATGAGATACATTTATTTTCCGCATTTGATGTGATTTTGTAGCATCCTATCAGGAACATGTTTAAAAAATTTCCAGTTTAGTAACGATATGTGACCACTTGACATCTTATTTATTAGTTGTATCATCATATCTATTTATCAATGTGTCTATTTGATGTTTTTTTTTCTTTAGATGTATAAAAATTTGAAAAAAAACTGAGTATTTTTTTTATTTTTTTATTTCTTGCAACATTTTTCGAGATATTTCAATATTTTCTGCCTATACCACCGAGAAGTTATATGTTGGAGCCCCGTTAATACCTCACACAAGAATATATATACATCATTTCTTTGATCCTTCCTTATACAATTATTATTAAACTTCCAGTTATTGGATGGGACACATGTGGACCACATACATTGAGAGAGAGAAAGAGTTTGAAGCATTGTTTTTTCCTCCTTGCAGTTAGCTCTCTTGTTCACTTGTGGTTAGTCTTGTGTTGGATTAACCTTGTGGTGACCCCTATTTTGTTAGCCCCATGTGCAAGCATCCCCTTTGAGTGTCATATCCTACCTTTCGTGCAAGTGCCCCCCTTGAGTGTGGTATCCTATCCTATCAATAAGCATCATTCGTGTAGCTATTTCTTCGAATTCGAAATAACCAAGAATTTGAACCAGAGTTTAAATGGGTAAAATGGAAGCATCAAAACAACTGAAACCCTGTCTAGTATAATTCTCCTTGTGGGTGGTTTGAAATATTCTGTGCAGAATGCACCAACAGGAAGTAGAATTGGACACAATCAACAATAGGGATGCAAGTGGAGGAGAAATACGATGACCCATTTTTCTCTCAGTCTGGGTTAATGGAGCCCAATTGAAAATGCATTAACTCCTTGTCCCTGCTAAGGTTGGCGATGGGATGGCTTGATTTGTGGGTGGAGGTGCATGGATTCGACAAATGCATTAATTTAATGCTTACATTGATTGATTGTCGTCGGAGTCGAAAAAATTATCATAAGCATGTCGTTGGCATCAGAGTAATAGGGACATCATTGAAAGAGAGTGAAACTGGTCATCGTCGTTGGACTTTCGGCATCACCAAAGGTACACGATGAGGAACATCACCTCGTGATGCATTTCATTTGGGAGTTAGCTTACTTCCTTTATATATACAATATTGTTTTGGAAATTCCTTATATGATGATGAAAAAACATCAAATTATTGCATGGGACACGTGTGGACCACATACACTGAGATAGAGAGTTAAAAGGGTTGTTTCCCACTCCCTACACTTATCCCTGTTGTTGAATTATGGTTATTCTTGTGTTGGATTAACCTTTTGGTGGCCCCTATTTTGTAATCCCTATGTGAAAGAACCCCCATTGAGTTTGGTATCCTTCCCTTCATCATGTCTTATACGAAACCCTCCCCTAAAGTTGTAAGAGCATCCTAATATTGAATTATATTTTTTCCCAAAAGGTTTGAATTATTGACCGTATGTGACTAATCCTAATTTTAGTGAAGGATTAGAAGGAGAACTTTTTTGGATTTCATTGAGTGGCTATAAAGATAAGCCTAGCCTTCATTATAAGGGAATATTGAAGAGGTAATTGAGGTATATTGGTTGTCTTGGTTGATGTTTGGGGGATGGTATTTGATGTTCCCTACCCTCATTAAGTTTTTGTATCTTCTCCTTTAACTATGTAACCCTATCCTTGAGCACTTTCTCTCCCTCTCTCTCTCCCTCCCTCTCTCTCTCAGGTATGTTCATAACATCGAGTAAGGGTCAGTCATTTGTTCCATCTATTGATTTTCCTATGAGAGGCAAGATCTTATATGAAAGTTAAGTCTGAGTACAAGGAATGTTCTTCCCATCATGTAAGTTATCATATATGAATTAATTTTGTTAATGTCAACTAGGTTTTTTATTACTACCATTATCCTATAGATTGTGATTTTATTTTCAATATTTTTTTTGGCAATTTTAAATTTGCATATAATCACAATGTTTTGTCAATTGCCCTAGTTTTAACATTTATTAAGGATGATAGTTTCCTATCCATCATTGCCATCATTGGGTTTATATGGATTCTCTATTTTGAGATGGTAAATGGAACTGTAGCAAACTTATAATTATTTAATTGATATTGACAAGCTAATTAAGTAGTTTATCTTAGAACTCCCAAAGAATTCTATCACATGGTTCCTTAGGAAATGAGGGTGATGAGACTAAGCAAAGAGAGCATTTTTTTTACCATTATCTCGATTCTTCCTTATTGTCCCTTCTGCAGGCAAGGTTATATTGTAATGGATAATGCTTTGATTCTATATTAGTTAGCTTTTACTTTAATTAATTATGAAATTTTATAATGTTAAAATTTATAAATGACTTATTGTAATTTTGAACATTGGTTTGAAACTTCCTTATATGGTGATGATAAAACTTCTAGTTATTGCATGGGGTGTTGACTATTGTGACTTCAAAGGATAAATTCTAAATGTATTTTACTAATGTAACCCAGGGAGATGTTATTATTCCTCCGTCGGGGTGTCACTATTGTAATTGATCATCATAGAGTCATGAGGTGAAGCCTCCATTGTAACTCGGGTCATTAGTACCCTAATAAATAATATAAAATACTATTTTGAATCTTCATAGGTGAAGCAGGCCGAGATAGTTTAGTGGGGCCAACTTGTTTAGGGTAAAAGTAAGTTGTGTTAAATTTTCATATGCTTAGCTAAGACATCAATACTTCATTTCATTTTCATAACAAAATCATATAAACAGGATCACTGAAAGATAGACAAGCACAACAATACAAAAGGAACACAAATATTTATCCTGGGAAAACCCTAAAGGGAAAAAACCAGCAAAAGCTTCCTCAATATAGATGCCCCAAAAGGATAAAAGATAAAACCAGCAAGGAAATCAAATCCTGATCCTCCTTCTTCTCCAGCTACTTCTCTTCTCCACTAATGTGCTACACAAGTGAGAATGTGTGCTCAAATGAGGAGAGCTACACATCTATTTATATTCATCCATTCACTTCAATTAAGTCATCCGACATGTAGGCTCGAGTTAATCATGTAGGCTCGAGTTACACATGTAGGCTCAAGTAACCACACTGGGGTGCTAATGACCCACCTTTACAATTAGAGGGGAAAAACTCATGACTCTTATTAGTTATTCTGATTAGAAGCATCGAGGTACAAGATAATACAAGTGGTTCTCCCAATAGGACCATCGGGGACCACAAAAGATACATATAGAATATTCTTCGAAGTTACAATATTTCAACACTCCCCCTTAACGAGAAGGGTATTTTACAACAACATCAACAACAACAATAGTAGGAGAGAGATAGAGGACATCATCAACATCATCAGGGTAATGCATCTATAAATCATTGGAAGCTTTTCAACATCATATAGTCTTCGTCTTCAATTTTCAACGACAACAACTCTTTGATCAGCATCAGCAACTTTTGACCTTTTGATCAGCAACATCTTCAACACTTTGACCTTTTGATCAGCAACACCTTCAGCAACATCTTCAACACTTTGACCTTTCGAATAGCAACATCTTCAGCACTTAGACCTTTCAATCAGTAGCAACATCTTCAACACTTTGACCTTTCGATCAGCAACAACATCTTAAACATTTCGATCAGCAACATCTTCAGCACTTTGATCTTTCGATCAGCAACAATATATTCAACATTTCGATCAGCAACATCTTCAGTACTTTGATCTTTCGATCAGCAACAACTTCTTCAGCATTTTGTTCTTTCGATCAGCAACCTGATCGGTAACATCATGATCAGCACCATAATCATACTTCAATTCTCGAACAGCATCATCATCATGATATTCTAATCTTTTGATCAGTACATCGTTATCATCACATACTGATCATTTGATCAGTATGTTATCATCATCATACTCTGATGTTTCGATCAGTACATCATCATCATCATACTCTGATCTTTCAATCAGTACATCATCATCATCACACTCTGATCTTTCGATCAGTACATCGTAATCATCATCATACTCTAATATTTCGATCAGTACATCATCATCATCATACCCTGATCTTTCGATCAGTACATCATCATCATCATCAAAACATCAACATCATCAACATGATCCTTCCTTTTAGAATTACGGGATTTAGGTCTTTACGGAGTTACCAATGATCCTTCCTTTCGGAATTACGGGATTTAGGTCTTTACGGAGTTACTAACGATCCTTGCTTTCAGAATTATGGGATCAACACATTTGTGGAACTCAGACAATCCTTCCTATTGGAATTATGGGATCAACACATCTGTGGAACTCAGACAATCCTTCCTATTGGAATTACGGGATCAATTCAATGATCCTTCCTTTCGAAATTATGGGATTTAGGTCTTTACGGAGTTACTAACGATCCTTCCTTTTGAAATTACGGGATCAACACAGATGTGGAACTCAGACAATCCTTCCTATTGGAATTACAGGATCAATTCAATGATCCTTCCTTTCAAAATTATGGGATTTAGGTCTTTACGGAGTTACTAACAATCCTTCCTTTTGGAATTACGGGATCAACACAGATGTGGAACTCAGACAATCCTTCCTCTAGGAATTACAGGATCAACACACGTTCTCGAGTACCGAAGTCACCGTATTCATTCTAAACTGAAGTTAAAGGATGATACAATCCTACCACATTCATGGGGACCGAGATCTCCGGATACATTTTGAACCGAGGTTTAGGGATGATGAAATCCACCACTTTCACGGGGGCCGAGACCTTCGGATACATTTTGAACCGAAGTTCAGGGATGATGCAATCCTGCCACTTTCACGGGGGCCGAGACCTCCAGATACATTTTGAACCAAGGTTCAGGGATGATGCAATCTACCACTTTCACAGGGGCCGAGACCTCCGGATACATTTTGAACCAAAGTTTGGGGATGATGAAATCCTACCACATTCACGGGGGCCAAGACCTATGGATACATTTTTAACCGAAGTTCAGGGATGATGAAATCCCACCACATTCTCGATGACCGAAGTTACACCTGATCCGTTCTGAATCGAAGTTCAAGGATGATACAATCCTACCACATTATCGATGACCGAGGTCTCCGAATCACTTTAGGGAAAGTGCCCAGGGATGATACAATCCCACTTCATTCTCGAAGACCTAGGTCTCCGGATCACTTTACGGCAAGTGTCCAGGGATGATACAATCCCACTGCAACATCACTACTCCCCCTTTCAGGGAAGGTCTTTCTGAACCATACCAAGCTTCTCTCGAAAGTGTTCGAACTTTACCCGAGACAGAGGCTTTGTCAGCGCATCACCATCTTCATCTACATCTTCAGTATGTGAATACTGAACTATCACCATCTGTATCTCTAGTATGTGAGTACTGAAAGCATCATCAGGCCACCATCATCTGCATCTTTATCTTGAATGTAGAAATACTAGATTTCTATGTGTTAGGACGGAACACGGGGTTCTTTGTTATCACAACTCTCGTTATCACATAGAATCAATGTAGTATCCATCTTCAGTTCAAAGTGACCTGATATCAGCTTCCGAAGCCATATGGTTTCACAACTTAGCAGAGTAATTTGCTATGTATTCTGCTTTAGCCATGCTACGAGAAACACTGGACTGTTACCTGCTAAACCATGAACTCATAGCAGACCCCAAACAAAATCATCTACCTAATGCGCTTTTCCTGTTTGAGATACTTCCAGCCCAATCTGCATCTGTGTAGCCATACAATCTATACTCATGGCTACCATCATAATATAAACCAAAGTCCATAGTCCCTTTCAGATATCTCATCACATGTTTTGCAGTTACTAGGTGAACCCGTCTTGGTTGAACAAGATATTAACTTAAGGTGTTTACAACAAAACAAATGTTTGGTCTGGTATTTGTTAAGTACATCAATGACCCAATGATCTGTCTGTAATGAGTCATATCCACTAACTCTGATGAGTCATCAACTAACAGCCTCAGGTTGGAGTCCATGGGTGTGGCCATGACTTTGCATTCCAACATATTGAATCTCTTCAATATCTCTACCACATACTTTCCATGGTTATGAAATATTTCTTCTAAACTTTGCCATACTTCTAGACCTAGGAAATAATGCATTAACCCAAGGTATTTCATCTCAAATTATTTTGCTAGTTTCTTCTTGCTTTCCATGACCTGTTTCTCATTTCCTATCAAGGATAAGTCATCCACATATAATAACAGGATGACAAGTTCATCTTCTACAATCTTGAGATAAAGGTTAGGATTAAATTTACTTTTGGTAAAGCCCATGCTCGACAAGAAACCATCTATTATTTCATACCAAGCTCGAGGAGCTTGTTTAAGACCATAT
The DNA here is from genome assembly GCA_001517045.1 of Pseudotsuga menziesii. Taxonomy (NCBI): domain Eukaryota; kingdom Viridiplantae; phylum Streptophyta; class Pinopsida; order Pinales; family Pinaceae; genus Pseudotsuga; species Pseudotsuga menziesii. The sequence continues at coordinate 637,659 of LPNX010792606.1, read as the reverse complement.
GATGCCTTCTTCAACTTGCATACGTGAGTATGTCTATCTTCAACTTCAAATCCTTGTGGCTGTTCTATGTATACTTCTTCTTTGATCACACCATTTAGAAAAGCTGTTTTCACATCCATCTGGTGTAAGTCCCACTTCATCATGGATGCAAGTGCCATGGTAGCTCTAATTGAAGTATACCATGCTACTGGGGAAAATGTCTCTTCATAATAAATTCCCTCTTTTTGAGAGAAACCTCTGGCCACAAATCTTGCTTTATACTTCTCAATACTTCCGTCAGCTGCATGCTTTATTTTGCATATCCATTTGGAGGATACTATACTCTTTCCTTCTGATTTGGGAACTGTATCCCAAACATCATAACATATTCCATGAGTTCGTCTTGTCGGGTCATCAACATATCCTAGTCTTCTGCATTCAACGTTGAAGGTTGGAACCCTCTTTACTCTTGGTAAATTCTCGATCCAGCAGGAAGTTGTCCATCATGTCGTACCATGTCGAACTTAGATATATTCTGTAGTCACTCCCCCTAAAGTGGAGTATCATCTTCCCTCTTCATTCTGTACAGGTGGCTCTATGCTTGATATATACTTGTCAATAGAGTATGTCATGTCATAGTCTATTCTTTCTGAGGCAAATAATGAACCTTTTCTTTGTACACTTGTTCTTGTAGATCCATATGGAAGATACTACGTACTTCCCTTTATGTCTCGAAATCATATCGTATACATCATTCCCCATGATCAACTGTTATTCTTTGATCATAGCATTATTTTCTTCATCTTGAGTTATCTCTTATACCCATGGTGGTCTTCATCCTTCAAGGTGGATCTACCGCTCTCTGAAGCTCTTTCTTTCGTCATGTTGTCTTTGACCCTAGGAGCTTTAGATTCATGTTTATTTAATTGTCATCACTTGTTCTTCGAAACAAATCTCATCCTTGTTTTCTTGTAGGAGGTTGTTTAGGACCTTTCCTACAATTCAAATGCACCAATTTCATGGTTAGAACTATTTCATAAAACATATGCATAACGACAAATTCTTATGCCAATAAAACATTCATCCATATCTCACGGAAACTTTCTAGATGACATTATTGAGATTGTGCATTAATCCAATATGTCATGTAAAGAGGTTTCATTCTAGATAAGTAGCAATGGAGAGATGTATAGCACCATGAGCTGATTATGCTTATTAGTAGTATATAGTCATTAATGCAAACAATCTATCATGCATAACACATCAACTAAATATAATCAAATATATAACAAAACAATATCATGAAATGACAATTGAATACTTATCTTTTATTTGTTTCATGGGTAGACTCCATCTTGATCATTCTGCTTTAACATCTTCTCCATTCATGAAATCATCATTTCTTATCCAAATGATAAGATGAAAAAGAGGTTCTTCAAGAATTGAGTTCTTCATATTCCTCATCACATGAGGGATCTTCTTTGAATGGTGGGAGCTTGATCTTCAATTTGCTCCCATCTTTCTTCTTCTCTTCTTATGAGACGAGCTTCTTCTTCTTCCCAGAGTCAACTAAAAGTAATCACTTCCTTTTGGCACACATTCCTCACATGAATGAATCCCATGATCATGGGAGGCCCTTCTCTACTTCTTCTTCTACCACTTCAAGATGTTATGCATTCTGGATCTTCACATTCTTCAACTGTTTTCTCAAATCCATTTTCTGAATTATGTTCTTATCTTCAAATAGCTTGATCAAGGAATCAAACATCTTCGGTGTCTTTAGGGAAGACACTTGTGGTACAAGTTGATCCGTGATTGAATCAACAATGATCTTCTTGGCCTTGATCAATTTCTTCTTGTGTAAGGCTTTGAGGCTCATCTCCCTCTAGAAATGGAACCTATCTACTCATGTAGGTGTCCAATTCATTTTCTTCAGAGAGATCAAATACTTCCATGCTTGGAAGTTTTCAAATTCACCAAGCTTATCATCAAGCTGATGTGATAGATAACTTTGAAATGAGAACCTCAAATGCATATAGCAAAAGATTAGATCTTACCGATTTGAGGTGTCCGTCCTGCTTCCGGAGCTGGCTGATCTAGGGTTTGTCAGAGAAACCCTAATTTTAAAAAATTAGAATATTTCATATTTTATTGGATAGAAATATAGATCTCTTCAAATGGATCTGTCCAATGTACTTCTTTTATGAAAATAGTTGAGGGAAGCTCCCGGAACAGGAAGCCCTAGTTTTCCAATTTCTTCTGCAGAAATGCCTGTTACTGTTTCTATGATATATCCTAAATTACTACTCCTATATGTCTAAAAAGTTTCACTGAGGTAACCTCACATGTCCCTAATCCAACACCATAGGTTTCATCAGAATTTGTTTCACCAATTGGTATTTATGAAAAGTTTCGCAAGGTGACCTTTTACAGGACTGTTCAGAACAGTGAAGTTGTATGGCATGCCACATGTCACTAGTTCATCTTCAGGTTCGGAAATTCAGACCATAGAAATTAGAGTCTGTGATATTTCTGGAAAATCTTCAAGAATTCCATTTGGACCTCTATAGACCACGCTACAGAAATTCTCCCAAGGTGTCCTGTTTAGGGATGAATTCTGGAAGAGGCTGGAACCCTAACTTGGAGGGATCATATCTCCCAGAATATAGTGAATATGAGGCTGAATTTTGGATATAGGTTAGAATAGGATTGTATCTTCAGCCTATACAATTTTAAACTCTTGATCCTTCACCAATCTTAGGATATAGCGAATGTACCAAAACTTAGTAGTTTTAGTATTTAGGGTTTTTCCAGATCGGGGTCAAACTAGGGTTTGACTTTCCCGGAGTTTCACCCAACCAAATTTCTTAATCCAGGTCTCTAAACTTTGATTTTGATGAGGATAAAAATCCTATGCTGGGCTCACTCAAAAATTCTTCTTCTGTAGAAAGCCCTAATTTTCCGCACCAAAACTGAAAATGCTCGTAATCAAATTCCGCTTTGACAGAAAGATGCGCCCTTCAATGGAGAGTCAGTATAGCCTTCTTTTGTTGATTGATCATGGATAGAGACCCAAAAAATAAGAAGCCCTAGATTCTTTAGCTGCACAATGTCTTCTTTCAAGGTGGCTCTGATACCATGTTAAATTTTCATATGCTTAGCTAAGACATCAGTACTTCATTTCATTTTCATAACAAAAGCATATAAACAGGATCACTGAAAGATAGACAAGCACAACAATACAAAAGGAAGACAAAGATTTATCCTGGGAAAACCCTAAAGGGAAAAACCCAACAAAAGCTTCCTCAATATAGATTCCCCAAAAGGATAAAAGATAAAACCAGCAAGGAGATCAAAGCCTGATCCTCCTTCTTCTCCAGCTACTTCTCTTCTCCACTAATGCGCTACACAAGTGAGAATGTGTGCTAAAATGAGGAGAGATACACCTCTATTTATATTCATCCGTTCACTTCAATTAACTCATCCGACATGTAGGCTCGAGTTAATCATGTAGGCTCGAGTTACACATGTAGGCTCAAGTAACCACGCTGGGGTGCTAATGACCCACCTTTACAATTAGAGGGGACAACCTCATGACTCTTATTAGTTCTTCTAATTAGAAGCATCAGGGTACAAGATAATACAAGTGGTTCTCCCGGTAGGACCATCGGGGACCACAAAAGATACATATAGAATATTCTTCGAAGTTACAATATTTCAACAAGTTGGATCAATGTGTATAAATAGAAGTGTTGTGATTCTCAATTGAACACACAGACACTCACTTGTGTAGTGCATAGGAGAGAGAGAGAGACATAACAACACAAAGGAGAATAACTGTTTTTTTGGGTTATATGTTATACATATTATACATAGGAAGTTTTGTTGGGTTTTCTTGCCCTTGAGGGTTTCCCAAGATAAATACCGTGTCTATGTTATGATTGTGTGTGTATCAGTAATTCTGGATATGCTACTACTGTGAATTTGAAATGAACACTAATGATATCTAGTCTAGCATATGAAATCTTAACTTGGTATCAGAGCTAGCCTGAATAAGACAGCTAGCAGAAGGTGAAACTCTCTCTCCTCCCTCTTTAGAATAGATTAGGGTTTCTAGAAAATTTTGAATTTGGAAGATCTGCTTGCACATAAAGTTGTGCCTCCCTAGAGCGCATATATTGAGTCTAGGATCGAAGTTTTTGGGTGGTTGAATCTTCAGGAAATCCAAACCCTAGTTTGGCCCTGAACTAGAAAACTACAGAAAACCAGAACCATAAATTATGCAGAGCTACAACCTCACAAGTAGGATTTGAAGGGTGAAATTTTGGGATCTGTAGAAATCAATTGGACCAAACAAATTGCCTCAATCAAGAGTATCTCCTGGTAAGGTCAGATTTTCATTTTGAGAAAATTCAATTTTTAGTGACCGACTACATAGGATGGCCCCAAGTGTTAATGTAATTGTAACTTCAGAATGTATTCACTCGTATTTCTTATGTATTGTACCCTGATGTTTATTTCGGGATGTGTCTGTAATGTATTTGAGTCATGTCATGCCCTGATGTTCCTATAGGAAGGTTCTATAATGTAAACAATTCATGTCAAGTCATCGTGGGTAACCCTCGTATTGATCAAGGGTTAAAGTCCCCGCAGTTTCGGGGCACTAGGGTTATTAGAATTTCCTAGAGATGTCAGCCCTAGTAGGTTATTGTCAAGTCAGGAATTAGTATAAATAGAGAGTGAGCCTCTCTATTTATCACACACTCACTCACACTCAATTGTAGTGCATAACTGAGGAAGAAGAAGACTATGGGGATAGGAAGAAAGAGGCTACTGCTGTCGGGAGATCATCTTACTATTTTGGGGTCTTACTTTTGGTGCTGATTCTATCTCTGAGGAAGTTGCGGGGTTTTCTCCATTTATGGTTTCCCCGAGGAAAAACACTATGTTCATTGTATCTTGTGTTTGATTGATGTGCTTGTTATTCTCTCAGTTAAAGATCCTAATATAATGCTAGCTTAATGTTAAAAATATAACATGGTATCAGAGCTAACCCGAGAAGAAGACACTGTGCAGCTGCAGAAACTAGGGATTCCTACTTTTTGGATCTCTCTCCACATATTTTTAGCAAAATAAGTTTGGGATGACACTCCTCCCTAGGGCGCATCTTTCTGTTGAAGCAGAATCCAATTCTGAGCTTTTTCAGTTTTGGACCCAACACTACTGCCGAAAATTAGGGATTTCCATAGAAGTGGAATTTTTTAGTGAGCCTGGGCCTGGATTGATCTCCTCCTCAAAATAAAAGTTTAGAGATCAATATCAAAGCATTTGGTTGGATAGAACCCTGGAAAAGTCAAACCCTAATCTGCTCCTGAACCAACACTGCAGAAATTCAGCTCCAAATCCAGATCCAACATCTTGACCTGGTAAGATCTAAATCTTTTGTATTTCCATTTGAGGTTCTCAATTAAGATGTCTCATCATACCAAGCTTGATGAAAAGCTTGAGGGATCTGATAACTTCCAAGCCTGGAAGTATAGGATCTCCCTGGTCTTGGGAGAAAATGAGTTGGACTCCTATATCAATGAGGAGGTTCCAGTTCCAGAGGGAGATGAGGCTAAGGCCTTACATAAGAAGAAGTTGGTTATGGCTAAGAGGATTATTGCTGATTCAATCAAGGAGCACCTCATACCAGAGGTGTCCTCCCAAAAGACACCTAAAGCTATGTTTGATGCCCTAACCAAACTATTTTAAGGGAAGAACATAAACCAGAAGATGACTCTGAGAAACCAACTGAAGAATGTAAAGATCCAAAATGCAGAAACCATCCAGTCTTACTTTACAAGGGTCTCTCAGATCAAGGAACAGCTGGAAGCAGTAGATGAAGAAGTGGAGAATGCAGAGATTGTAATTACCACCTTAAATGGTCTCCCTAGATCATGGGACTCCTTTATTCAAGGAATCTATGCCAGAAAGAAGTTATTCAAGTTCAACAAACTATGGGAAGAATTCTCTCAAGAAGAAGCTCGAATAGCATCTCAAGAAGAAAAGATGGGAAGTGGAGATCAAGCTCTCATGGTACACTCCAAGAAAACCAAAAGAAGTTCTCATTACCCCAGAGGTAAGCACTCTCACAAAGATAAAACTAGAAAATATTTGTCTAGAATAAGATGTTATACATGTGATGAGAAAGGACACTATGCTAGATAATGTCGTAGAAACAAAAATGTCTCTCACAAGAAGAAGGGAAACAAGAGAAGACATCATGCTCATGCTGCAAAGGATGATGAATCTTCCACAAAGAGAATTAGACATGAAAGTGATGATTCCTCAAGTGATGAAGAATATGTTTTGATTTCCGCTCTCACGAGAAAAATTACACATGGAAGCAATGATTGGATTATAGACAGTCGGGATTCCAAACATATGACATGATTCAAGGAATCTTTTGTGAAACTATCAGAACATGAATCACCACACAAGGTGAAACTTGGAGATCACTAAAAGTATCCAATAAAAGGTAGTGGGGAATCCTCCTATAAGCTAGACTCTGGAAAGTCTATGACAATGAAGGAATTATTGTTTGTACCAGGACTAAAGAAGAACCTCCTCTCCATATCTGCATTAGATGCAAAAGGCGTGAGGGTTGTATTTATAGATGGCCAAGTTATCATGTGGCCAAAAGGAAAGACTATTAATGATGCAGTAGTGATTGGGGAACAAGAGGGAGGTCTATACAAATTGAAGGGCCACCCAGAACAAGCCTTGGTCCATGACACAATAGAGCCAAATGAACTTTGGCATAGAAGGGTTGCACATGTGCATTACAGAGCACTACCACTTGCAAGCAAAGCTATTGAAGGTCTTCCAGAAATTCAAGAAAAACATGATGGGGTCTGCAAAAGATGTGCAAAAGGAAAGAACACAAAGAAGACATTTCCAAGTAGCGATAGCAAGGAAAAAGGAATATTGGAAATCATCCACTCTGATGTATGCAGTCCAATGTCATCAAGTTCATTAAGCGGGTATGTATACTATGTTTCTTTCATTGATGGATTTTCGAGGAAGACATGGATTTAATTTATGAAGAACAAAAATGAAGTTTTCAGCAAGTTCAAGGAATTCAAAGCCTTGATCGAGAACCACATTGAAAAGAGGATCAAGACCTTTCAATCAGATAATGGCAGAGAATTCACATCAAATGAATTCAAAGAGTTATGCAAAGACTCAGGGATTAAGAGGGAGTTATCCACTCCATATAATCCATAACAGAATGGGGTTGCAGAAAGGAAGAATATAACTATCATGGAAGCTGCAAGAGCAATGCTTCATGATCAATATCTTCCCATGCATCTATTTGCAGAAGCTGCCAGAACAGTAGTGTATGTACAGAACCGTACTCCACACAAAGTACTCAAGAACAAGACACCTGAATAATTCTTTTTCGACAAGAAACCAGAAGTCAACCATCTCAGAATATTTGGTTGTCCAGTATACATACACATTCCAAAAGAAAAGAGGACAAAGTTAGATCCTTCAGGAAAGAAGGGTATATTTGTGGGATACTCTGAAAGCTCGAAGGCCTACAGAATATACTTCCTAGGATTTAAGAAGATTAACATTAGCAGGGATGTAACATTTGACGAAGACTCATCCTACAACAAATCCAGAAAGAAACCTGCTGAAGTTCCTCAAGAATCAGAAGCACCTAGAATTCATGGCACAACCATGAACGAAGAAACTCAAGAAGAAGATCGAGAATTTCAAGAACCTCAAGAACCTGTAGATCCACCTCAGGAGAAGAATCCTCATAAGAGGAAACCTGCTTGGGTACGAGAAGCTATCCAAGGTGCGGAAAGATATTGGGCTCCAGAAGAGAATCACAGAGAAAGAAAGAGGACCAGGTCCTACTCCGGATATGTAGCATTATTATGTGATTTCATCGATAAAGAACCTTCCAATTATGAAGAAGTGGCAGAAAGGAAAGAATAGAAGGATGCTATGATCAAAGAGTATCAATCGATCATAATGAATGATGTTTGGGATGTTGTCCCAAGACCAGAAGGGAAGTCGGTTGTAACTTCCAAATGGATCTACAAGATCAAGCATGCTGCAGATGGTAGCATAGAAAAATATAAGGCAAGATTTGTTGCTCGTGGTTTCTCCCAGAAAGAAGGAATAGATTATGAAGAAACTTTTACACCTGTATCTAGATACACTTCCATCAGATTGGTACTTGCTCTGGTTGCAGTGATGAAATGGAAGATACACCAAATGGATGTCAAGACTGATTTCTTGAATGGTGTAGTAGAAGAGGAAGTGTATGTGGAGCAACCACTCAGTTTTGAGACACATGACAGGGAGTCTCATGTGTGTAGATTGAAGAAAGCCTTGTATGGTTTGAAACAGGCACCCAGGACATGGTACACAGAATTGATAGCTTTCTATCCAGTTTGGGCTTTACCAATAGTAAAGCAGATTCCAACCTTTACTACAAGGTTGAAGATGGCAACCCAGTGATGCTCCTACTGTATGTAGATGATTTGTTTGTAACAGGTATGGATGGGTTGATTGCTGATACAAAGAGGAAGCTTGTTTCCGAGTTTGAAAGGAAGGACTTGTGTATGATGCACTATTTTGTAGGAATGGAGGTGTGGCAGAATATAAATGGAATCTTCCTCGGACAAGGGAAGTATGCAGTAGAGATCCTGAAGAGGTTCAGGATGATGGACTGCAAGGCCATGACCACACCTATGGAATCAAACCTAAAGCTATTGAGTGATGCTTCATCAGAAGCGGTTGATGCTACAATGTATCATCAGATGATTAGGTCCTTAATGTACCTGATGAACATGAGACCAGATATTTTCTTTGTTGTGAACACCTTGAACCAGTTCTTGACAGATCCGAGACATGTTCACTTGATTGCTGCAAAGCATATTCTGATGTACCTGAGGGGTACAGTTGATTATGGGCTCAAGTATGAGGTGAGTCAGAAGATTAACCTGGAGGGTTATGTTGATTCAGATTGGGCGGGTAGTGCCAATGATAGGAAGAGAACTTCAGGGTATTGCTTCAGTATGGGATCAAGTGTGATCTCTTGGTTTAGCAGGAAGCAATACTGTGTGGCACTAAGTACAGCTGAAACAAAGTATGTCACAGCTTGTTGAGCTAGTTGTGAGGCAGTATGGATGAGGAAGCTACTATCTGATTTATTTGATCTCTAGTTGGATGCTACTTGTATATATTGTGACAACTAGAGTTGTGTGAAGTTGTCAGAGAACCCAGTGTTCCATGACAAGTCAAAGCATATCGAGATCAAGTATCACTATATCAGGGATATGGTGCAGGGAGGAATAGTGAAGCTCCGCTATGTTGTGACAGATGAATAAATAGCTGATGTGTTGACAAAGCCATTAGCCAGAGTGAAGTTTGAATACTTCAGGGAGAAGCTTGGTGTTCTCCAGATCGAGGTTCCTTCCAAGGGGAAGTGATGAGTTCGTGAGCGATTCTGACATGGTGAGAGGATTGGTTCCTTCCATGGTCAGATGTAAGGGCTGAGCCATTCTGTCATGGTAAGAGGATTGGTTCCTTCCATGTCAGATATGAGTGTTGAGCCACTCTAATATTATTGTAGGATTGGTTCCTACATGATCAGATATAAGGGATATTGTCATTCTCTGAATGGAGGTGCCTGGTCAGTTAGCAGGAATACTTGGTCTAGGACTGAGGGCCATTCTGATATGACTATGAGATGTAGTCTTGCATGATAAGATGTGAGTGCATGGCCATTCTGATGTGATTGAGGGATGTGTTCCCACTTGATCAGATATAAGGGTTGTTTCCATTCTTTGAATGGAGGTACCTGGTCAGTTACCAGGAAAGCTCAGTCTGGGACTGAGGGCCATTCTGATATGACTATGGGATGTGTTCTCACATGATCATATATGAGTGGATGGCCATTCTGATGTGATTGAGGGATGTGTTCCAACTTGATCAGATATAAGGGTTGTTGCCATTCTCTGGGAGAATGGAGGTGCTTGGTCAGTTACCAGGAACCCTCATTCTGGGACTGAGTGCCCTTCTGACATGGTGAGAGGATTAAGTTCCTTCCATGGTCAGATGTAAGTGCTGTTCCTTTTCACAGATGGTAGTAGGTGTGTCCTACCATGCTGGTGATTGTAAGTGTTGTGACTTTCCATAGATGGTAGTAGGTGTGTCCTACCATGTTGGTGGATGTAAGTGCTGAGCCTTTCCACAGATGATAGTAGGTGTTTCCTATCATGTTGGTGGATGTGAGTGCTGTGCCTTTTCACAGATGATAGTAGGTGTGTCCTATCATGCTAGTGAATGTAAGTGCTGGGCCTTTCTAACAAGGTTGTGAGATGTGTTCCCGCATGGTCAGATGTGAGTGCTGGGTGTGCCTTTCTAACATGGTGTTGGATGTGTTCCTCTCATGGTCAGATGTAAGTGCTGGACAGACCATTCTGACTTAGGGTCAGATATAAGCGGTGAAGAAGACCTACATGGTGGCTAGGCCTAAAACCAACATGAAAAAGGGTTGGCTTTGTAGAAATTCCTGTGATGAGAAGAATCATGAGATAGAACCCGTGATGATCTAGTGATGATGATCTAGCAGTGATGATCTAGATCGAGTGATGATCCAAATCCAGTGATGATGCTCCAGTGATGATCCAGATCCAGTGATGATCCAGATCTGAAGATGAAGATGACTTGAATATGAAGATAACTTGAAGATGAAGATGACTTGAAGATGAATATGACTTGAAGATGAAGAGGACTCGATGATGATCCAGATGATACCGAGAAGAAGACTTGTGTTGATAAATTGTGTCGAGAGAATATCTTCCTAGTTAAGAGGGAGTGTTAATGTAATTGTAACTTCGGAATGTATTCACTTGTATTTATTATGTATTGTACCCCAATGTTTATTCTGGGATGTGCCTGTAATGTATTTGAGTCCTTTCATGCCCCAATGTTCCTATCGGGAGGTTCTATAATGTAAACAAGTCATGTCAAGTCATTGTGGGTAACCCTCCTATTGATCAAGGGTTAAAGTCCCCGCAGTTCCAGGGCACTAGGGTTATTAGACTCTCCTAGAGAAGTTGGCCCTAGTAGGTTATTGTCAAGTCAAGAATTAGTATAAATAGAGAGTGAGACTCTCTATTTATCACACACTCACTCACACTCAGTTGTAGTACATAGCTAAGGAAGAAGAAGACACTGGGGCTAGGAAGAAAGAGGCTACTGCTGTCGGGAGATCATCTTACTGTTTTGGGGTCTTACTTTTGGTGTTGATTCTATCTCTAAGGAAGTTGCGGGGTTTTATCCATTTATGGTTTCCCCGAGGAAAAACACTGTGTTCATTGTCTCTTATGTTTGATTGATGTGCTTGTTATTCTCTCAGTTAAAGATCCCAATATAATGTTAGCTTAATGTTAGAAATCTAACACCAAGCACTAAGCTTGAGGACAAATTGGAAGGCATAGAAAAATTCCTAGAATGGAAGTACAATATTGGTCACATTCTCAGAGAGATGGCATTAAGAAGTACATTAAGGATGAAATTGTATAACCAACTGAATTTGAAGCTAAGGAGAAGCATGAACAAGACCTATTCAAGGAAATGAGAATCATTGTTGATTCTATTAAATATCACTTGAACCCTCAAGTGTCATCTAAGAAGACACCAAAAGCTCATGTATGATTCACTTTCTAGAATGTATGAGGGAAGGAACATCAACATAAAGATGAACCTGAGAGCTCAATTGAAGGGCACCAGGATGAGAAAAGGATATTAAATTCAAGAATAATTCATAAGGGTCTTCCAATTCAGAGAACAACTAAGTTCCATTGGAGACACCCCTTGTCACATCCCCTCCTGCCCAAGAGGACGTGGCCTACTACGCTGGTGATATCATTTAGATGGGGAAAATAGGCCCCATGAACATTGACATAATAAAAATACATTGAACATAAAAATATATAGATGCATAATGCAATCTACAGTGGAAGCAAAATTCATTCATTCAAATCATTCAACATGTTCATATAATTCATTAAAATAATTACACTTGCAGAGATTTAAACACAAGGAACAATTATCTTGAGAAGAAGATTGTCTTGTAACCAGCTATGTCGCTGCAACGTTCCACACAACCATAGGCCATTGTGATCATTAATCTATCAACACCACTTCCACCCTTGAGTTGGGCGTGACTCCCAAAAGGAATAAGGAAACACTAGCAGGCTCACTGAAGCGAATAATTATTCGCTTACACAAATAATATTACCAAAAGAATTGGAATATTAAATAAGCCATAATAATATATAAATTGATGATAGATTACAAAGTGAGTGCCATATATATATATAAATTGGAAAGGCACTTTGGATACCATCCATGAAAGGATGCGCCATTTTAGAATAGTTGAATAATAACTATTTGTTAATTATTAATTATGAATATCAATATGTATTAATATTAATAATCCATATTGATATATATATATATATATATATTGTAGTTATTGTTTAAGTTTGTTACACTCACACATAGCCAAATATATATCAAAATTCATTCAAGCTAAACTGTAATTGGGTTTATCAGGCTCCAAGGAGATGGGAAGCTTGAACTGCTAAGCTAGTGAGCTCAACCACAGAGCTATGGACACCTGCACCAGATTGGGCTTGTATCCTAAAACATATACACACCCAACACAAGGAAGTATCCCCTTCTCTGCTACACAATCCCTCAGTCTATGCCTTCCATTCTAGTTCTATTTAGGGTGTGCAAAGAAGAAAACCAACTCCTCTAGATCTATCTATGAGGTTCCTTCCTACACCAGGTTTATCAAGCTAGTTCAGACCCAATTCCACTCCAAACCAGTTCAGAACAAAACAAAATATGCATACACAACAAAATACAAGTTCTGGGATTGATGAAAATGTCATAGGAGCCAAACATGAAAATGGAAATTGGAGAAAAATGATCCAGCATGAGCAATTCATTTCAAAAACGTTCTATGGCTTCATGTGGGAAAAAATGACTCCCTCGGTCCCTAAATTCATGGATTTGTCCCCCATTGGCTATGCAACACTGAAAACACAAAAATCCCAACTGTGGGAATGTGGAAACAACATAAAAACAACCAAGAGAGATCCCAACCACTGTACATTAACAAAACCACTTCCTAGCCATGGGAAAAATGAAGAACAATGTAAAAATGTGAATGGAGAACGCCCAGAAACTCCAAAACATAAGGAAGAGAAAAACACGGATGCATGGTAGAATGGGCATACATTTTTGGGTTTTTACTTGCCCAAGAAGTCAAAACACATTTTTCCAAAATGGTTGCTTTGCCCAATTCGAATTTTTCCCATACTCTTCCCATTCCCATGCAATAAATACCTCAACCAATTTCTAGCAGAAATAAATGATTGGGGAAAAAGAAAAGAAATGGGTAGTTGACAGTTTTGATGGGTTCTCCCTTTGACATTTGGATTTTTCCCATTGGCTCAAGGTTTGAATACCCCCCCTTATCCTTAGGAAATCATGCACCCATCTATTTAATGTTGCATTGACATAGTTGGTTGTGGATATTTTAACTAAATTGCATATTTACATGATGTCCAAAATTATAATGTGGCTAGCTAGCATGAAATACCATCGGTAACAATTTTTTAATTGTCGAAACATAAAATGCTAAATTGATGGTGGGGATTTTGACTTTATCTCCACACCACAATTAAATACAATATTTACATCATATAAATTTTTAATGTGAATGAGGTCAAAACCGGGGTGTTACATTTCCCTCTCCTTGCAACAGCACTGTCCTCTGTGCTTTAAAAAATTACACAAAAATGCTACAATGGTATCGCCGTCAGTGCTCCGCAGAATTGAACAAAAATGGATGTGATATTCGCATGGAATCCTCTAGCTCCCACGTAGCCTCTTCAGGATTGTAGTGCCCCCATTTCACTTTTACCTGTCCTATGGCTCGATTCCATAGCATTGTGACCTTCTTATCGAGGACGCGCATTGGCACGTTTTTAAACTTCCCCTTGGGTTCCACTAGAATCACATCCCAATTTATCACTTGGTTAGGATTATGTACATATTTCTTAAGCAAAGAAACATGAAAAAAATTATGAGCTTTAGTGCTAGCAGGCAATACAAGTCTGTATGCAACTGGCCCTATTCTTTCGAGCACTTCAAAAGACTCACCATATCTAGGTGACAACTTGGCACAACTTCCAAGCTTCAAGTAACTCTTCCTTTCCGTCACTATGAGGTAAACATGATCCCCAATGCTGAACTCTCTATTCACCCTATGCTTATCTGCATAGATTTTATGTCTGTCCTGGGATGCTTTCAGATTCTGCCTGATCTTTACAACCTCATGCTCCATCTCCTTGAGCAATCTATCCCAAGCACAATTGTTCACTAGATTATCCCAAGTCACTGATGTCCTACACCTCCTACCATACAAAGCTTCATATGGACTCATCCCCAATGATGCTTGTTGTCCATTGTTATATGAAAATTCTACCAAGTGTAAATAATATTCCCACTTGGTTGGTTTGTCCATCACATACATGCGAAGCATGTCTTCAAGCACCTGATTCACTCTCTCTGTCTGCCCATCAGTCTGAGGATGGTAGGAAGTGCTAAAGTTCAGCTTTGTACCCAAATTCGCAAACAACCCCTTCCAAAAATTTGAAGTGAACTTGACGTCTCTATCAGAGACTATTCCCTTAGGCAATCCATGCAATTTGAAAATCTCCTTCATGCATATTTTTGCAATGTCATCATGTGTGGAATTAACCAATATGAAATGTGCTACCTTTATCAACTTTTCCACCAAAACCATGATGGAATCATGTTTTCTCTAAGTCATTGACAATCCTGTAAGAAAATCCATAAAAATAACTTCCCATTTCCATTCTGGAGCTGGAAAAGGCTGCAACAAACCTACTGGGTGTTGATGCTCAACCTTCACCTACTGACATTTCATGCACCTTGAAATATATTCAGCCATGTCCTTTTTCATTCCTGGCCAAAAATACTTCTTTCTGGCTTTAGCAATTGTCTTTTGATATCTGGGATGACCAGAATATGGAGCTTTATGGATCTCATCCATAACAACTCTCCTTAAATCTGCTACATTTGGAATATAAATTTTGTTCTTATAGGTAAGAATTCCATCTTATTCCAATTTATATCCCTCATACTTCTTTTCAAGGCTTTGATGATGCAACTTGTCCTTGACCCATGCATACAATTCATCTTCACCAATATGACTAACAATCCATTGTCTCAAATCTGATTGGAAAATATTAAGAGATGCCACATGCATTTCCTACACTTCCTGTTGAGTTTGTCAACTACCTTATTCTCTGTGAAAAGATCATCATATGCAGTGAGTGTTTATCGTAAGGAGGAAACTACATTCATTCTTTTTAAAGCTCGACGTTTCGATCTCACTCTGAGATCATCATCAGGAGTGCTTCCACAAAAATCCATCGAGAGGCCCAAGAACCGTTATAAATATGGTTATGTAAAAGGTTATGAGGTCAAGGAAATAGGTTGGTTTAGTTCAAAGATTAGGTTTCAAGTAAATAAACTAAGTCATGATGGAGTTTGCAAATAGTTAAGCTAGTAAGACAGTTAAAAGAGAAAGGAAATTTTTTTAATTTAAGAATAGTAATTATAAACATTTTTAATTTAAGATTTTAGTTAAAACTCAATCTAAAACTTTAAAACCTTAAAATATTTTAATTTATTAATTCTTAGTTTTTAATTAATTTTAAGTAATCTTTTTACTTACTAATGTATAATTTAGTTTTCAAAACTTAATAGGAACTAGTATAGCACTATTTCTAAAAAGTGAAACCTAAATGTGAAACTTTTCAATTTTAAAACTTTACTCTTTAAATTTATAATTAAAAGTTTTAAGTTTTATACATAATTATAAAGTAATTTTATAATTTCTAATTAATTATATAATTTTAAAATATATTAATATTAATTTATATTATAGTTTAAATTTTATAAAGAAATTTAACCTTTATAGAGAGTTTAAACCAATTTAATTTGAAATTTTTAATTTTTAATTTTAGCTTATAAGAAAAATGACAAAAATGGGGACTTTACTAAAATTAAGTGACTCTTCAACGTAAAAAGAATAAGCTATAAAAGATCATATTTATAGCAATATTCTTAAAAAGAAAAAAACCTAAACTGTAAAGAGTATAAAGGAAAAATTAAGAAAAGAAAAAAAAATTGAGGGGTTTTAACCTAAGGTTCAAGAACTAAAGGTAAAGGGGAGAGAAGGGTTTATAAAATAATTTTAAAATTATATTAACATTAATTTATAATAAAGTTTAAACTTTATAAAGAAATTTAATCTTTATAAAGAGTTTAAACCAATTTAATTAAAAAAATTTAACTTATAAGGAAAATGACAAAAATGGGTCTTTACTAAAAATAGGTGACTCTTCAACCTGATAAGAATAAACTATAAAGGTTATACTTATAGCAATATTATTAAAAAGAAGAAAAACCTAAACTATGAAGAGTATAAAGGGAAACCTAAGGAGGGGTTCTAACCTAGGTTCAAAAACAAAAGGTAAAGGGGAGAGAGGGGTTTATAAGAAGGAACTTAATGAAAAGAGGAAACTTTGGTTCAAGGTGGACAAGAGTCATGGACCAGGTGGGGGAGATAACCCTCTTGGGTTTATAGGGTTTCTTGAAGGGAAGTTTTTGAGTGAGTATAGAAGGGGAAGCTAGGAGTCGCTAAGTTTTTTGCCATCATCTCTATTTAAGCAATTGTTAGTCATGTTGATTTCTATGTTTTCCCTTATTGTCCGCTTAATTAGGTTGTCTTCCTTAGCAATGAACTTAGCGTTTTCAAGACATATGTGGTGTTGGGTGAGGTATGTGTGTTCTGCTAGAGCAGATCTCTTGTGTCTATCATGCCTAAGATCGGATTTATGCTCTTTCATTCTAGTCTCTATGGATCTTCCTGTTCCCTTATTCTTGTAATAAAGCCTATATTGGAGAAACATGAAGATCCATAGAGACTAGAATGAAAGAGCGTAAAGCCGATCTTAGGCATGGTAGACACAAGAGATTTGCTCTAGCGAAACACGAACACCTCACCCAACACCACATATGTCTTGAAAACGCTAAGGTCATTTCTAAGGAAGACAACCTAATTAAGCAGAAAATAAGGGAAAATATAGAAATCAACATGACTAACAATTGCTTAAATAGAGATGATGGCAAAAAACTTAGCGACTCCTGGCTTCCCCTTCTATACTCACTCAAAAAGTTCCCTTCAAGAAACCCTATAAACCCAAAAGGGTTATCTCCCCCACCTGGTCCATGACTCTTGTCCACCTTGAACTAAAGTTTCCTCTTTTCATTAAGTTCCTTCTTATAAACCCCTCTCTCCCCTTTACCTTTTGTTTTTGAACATAGGTTAGAACCCCTCCTTAGGTTTCCCTTTATACTCTTCATAGTTTAGGTTTTTCTTCTTTTAAGAATATTGTTATAAATATAACCTTTATAGCTTATTCTTATCAGGTTGAAGAGTCACCTATTTTTAGTAAAGACCCCTTTTTGTCATTTTCCTTATAAGTTAAATTTTTTTAATTAAATTGGTTTAAACTCTTTATAAAGATTAAATTATTTTATAAAGTTTAAACTTTACTATAAATTAATGTTAATATAATTTTAAAATTATTTTATAAACCCTTCTCTCCCCTTTAATATAATTTCAAAATTATTTTATAAACCCTTCTCTCCCCTTTATCTTTTGTTCTTGAACCTTAGGTTAGAACCCTTAAATTTTTTTTCTTTCTTAATTTTTCCTTTATACTCTTCATGGCTTAGGTTTTCTTCTTTTTTAAGAATATTGCTATAAATATAATCCTTTATAGCTTATTCTTTTTAGGTTGAAGAGTCATCTAATTTTAATAAAGTCTCTTTTTTTGTCATTTTTCTTATAAGTTAAAATTAAAAATTAAAAATTTCAAATTAAATTGATTTAAACTCTCTATAAAGATTAAATTTCTTTATAAAGTTTAAACTATAATATAAATTAATATTAATATATTTTAAAATTATATAATTAATTAGAAATTATAGTATTTTTATAAAATTACTTTATAATTATGGTATAAAACTTAAAACTTTTAATTATAAATTTAAATTTAAAGAGTAAAGTTTTAAAATTGAAAAGTTTCACATTTAGGTTTCACTTTTTAGGAATAGTGCTATACTAGCATATAAATTATTCCTATTAAGTTTTGAAAATTAAATTATACATTAGTAAGTAAAAATATTACTTAAAATTAATTAAAAACTAAGAAATTAATAAATTAAAATATTTTAAGGTTTTAAATTTTTAATTTGAGTTTTAACTAAAATCTTAAATTAAAAATTTTATAATTACTATTCTTAAATTAAAAAAATTTCCTTTCTCTTATAAGTGTCTTACTAACTTAACTATTTACAAACTCCATCATGACTTAGTTTATTTACTTGAAACCTAACCTTTGAACTAAACCGACCTATTTCCTTGACCTCATAACCTTTTACATGACCATATTTATAACGGTTCTTTGGCCTCTCGATGGATTTTTGTGGAAGCACTCATGATGATGATCTCAGAGTGAGATCGAAACATCAAGCTTTAAAAAGCATGAATGCAGTTTCCTCCTTACGATATACCTTATTCTCTTTTACTTTTATGTGTTTGATTTCAAAATCAAACTCGTATAAAAACTCCAGCCATCTCGTTTTCCTAGCATTTAGAGTAGGATGATCAAACAAATACTTCAGACCACAATGGTCTATCCTTAGCTCAAATCTTCTTCCCATCAAGTAATGCCTCCACATCTTGAGAGAATATACTATGGTTGCAAGTTCTAGATCATGAGTAGCATAGTTCTTCTCATGCTCTTTCAACTTTCTTGATTCATAAGATATGACGTGTTTGTCTTGCATAAGGACTCCTCCAAGCCCTTGGCCGCATGCATTAGTACACACCACAAAATATTTTCCTGGTTTTGCAATCTTCAAGACTGGTGCACTTGTGAGAAGATTCTTCAACTACTAGAAGCTTTCTTCACACCTCGATGTCCATTCAAAATTTATTCCCTTCTTTTGAAAAGAAGTGACTGGATGTGCAACCTTGGAGAATCCTTCAATGAACCTCCTGTAGTATCCTGCGAGTCCCATAAAAGATCTTACATCTGTCACATTTCTTGGAGCAGGCCAATTCATAATGGCATCAATATTCTTAGGGTCTATAGATATTCCCTCATATGAGATAATGTGACCCAAATAATGAATCCTATCTTTATAGAAGTCACACTTGCTCAACTTTGCATACAACTTATGATCCCTGTGCAATTGCAATGTCAATCTCAGATGTTCTTCATGCTCTTCCTCATTCTTAGAATAAATAAGAATGTCATCAAGGAAAAAAGAACAAACTTTTCCAAATACCTGCTGAAGACACTATTCATAAGGCACATAAATGTAGCTGGTGCATTTGTGAGACCAAATGGTACCATGAAAAACTCATAATGTCCATACCTTGTTCTGAAGGTTGTCTTATGAATGTCTTCATCCTTGATTCTCACCTGATGGTAACCATACTTTAAGTCAATCTTGGAAAATACCTTTTGTCCTCTCATTTGATCAAAGAGGTCATCAATCCTAGGCAATAGGTATTTATTCTTCATAGTGAATTTGTTCAGCTATCTGTAATCAATACACAAACTGAGTGTACCATCTTTATTCTTTACAAACAAAATTGGTGATCCCCAAGGAGACACACTTGGCCTGATATACCTCTTCTCCAACAACTCTTGTAGTTGCATCTTCAGATCTAGCATTTTTGATGTAGTCGTCTTGTAGGGTGTCTTGGACACTGGTTCTACTCCTGGAACAAGTTCAATTATGAAATCAATGTCCCTATTTGGAGGAAGCACTAAACTCTCAATAGGAAATACATCCCTGAATTATTTCAATACATGACAGTCCTCTAACCTAGTAGTTTCATTCTCTGCTGCCTTAAAAACATGAGCTGCATACACTCTACAACCTTTCCTATAGCACTTCTTCAGCTGCATTGCTGAAATCTACCTAACAAAAACCACCTTTGGAATTTCTTTCACAACCCTTTGGTTCCCTTCTTCATCCATGCATTCAAAAGTCTTATTATAACAATCAAGCTTTACCCTATGAGCTTCTAACCAATCCATTCCAATCAGAATGTCATAAGAACCAAGTGGTAGAACATTCATATCTACATAAGTGACCAATCCATTCATAACCAATGGACATTTCTGTTATCAACCCAAATGGCACTTCTCCGTTTGAGTGTCAACATTCCTTATGTTGGTACACAAAAGGAAATTTTAGGATTGAAGTTTGCGAAAACACTATAGATGGGCATGACTTAGGATGCATTTACCCTTGAACCAGCTTGCCATATAATTTTTCTAAGTGTTGAGTTGCGTACACGACTATCTCCATTGTAACTCGTGTACGTACATGACTATCTCCATTGCAACTCGTGTACTATACATGACTATATACATTGCAACCCGCGTACATCAGCGTACTTAGGTTTGCTTTAAGCAACTCGCGTGTCATACGTGGGTTTCCTATATCAATAGTTGCGTACATTAGTTGGGTCTTAATCATTAACTATCCTAACTGTTTCAACCACCCTAACCTTCGAAACCACTCTATTTCCCAAAGTATAAATAGAGGCCTTGGGGAGGGCATTAATCAATCAAGATTGGAGAGCAAAGTTATGCTGGTGGTATATCTTCAGAAGTCTTGGAGTAGCAGAACTCAGAGTCCTTTGGTTGCAGAGGAATCCTTGTCTCAGAAGTTGGGTTGTACTCTTATCTTATTCACTGATTGTTAATAAAGATAATTCTTCTTCCAACATTGTGTTGAGTCTCTTTCATGTATTGTGGTTAATGAATATATTTGATTATGTATTGGAAATATTGTTTATCTAACCTATTATATATACATGCATGAGATAGTACATGGAAAATTTTCTCTTTACAGGTGAAAGAGGTGCATCCCTAGAATCTTTGGAGAGAAGAGGAATGGAAGAAGATCAAGCTTAGATCAACCGTTGGTAATCGAGTAAGTCAAGTATTTCTTCCTATTTCCTTTTTATTCTTTGTTAAATCTGATTGTCTGCAAGGTTAGTAGTAAGTTGGTAACCCCATACCCTAGGTTACAAGGGTGATTAATCCTGAACAACAGAACTGGCGACTCCACTGGAGAGTCCAGCCTACTGTGGTTTAGTCCTATAGACATTTGCCCATTCTTTGCTATGATTCAGTGTGTGGTTTTATATCTTGGTTTGGACTTGCAGTAGTGTTTTAGAGACCTTCATAATTTTTTCTTTTTGAAATTTTTTTGTCCTGTACGCGGGTTGTTGTGCTACATAGAAGCTTGTATACGTGGGTTGCTATACTAAATAGTCACATACAGTACGCGGGTTGTTCTATTGGACAGTTGCATACATACCTTAGCAGCAAAATTTTGGGTAGGGTTGCTTGTCCCTGTCTTATTTGGACTTTTCCTTGCTTTGGGGTCTTCTAGTACTGGCACTTCACTATAGGTTTGAAAGCCTTGTACACCATACTTTGTGCTTTTCAGTAAGCCCTTGAGTTTAATTTGTTGTTTGAATCTTCTTTATTTTAGCAGTTTGAGGTGGATTATCCTGTTTGGGTGATAGGTTCAATGCTGTGTATTTGACTCAGTGATCAGGGTTTTAGATACCTTGTACCCCGTACTATTTCCAAGTAGTTTCGGTTTGTCACTTGCCTTTTATTGATTTCAGTGGATTTCATTCATTGTGTCTTCCCAAGCTAGGTGTTCGCCAAGTTTCTTCCTTAGGTGGTTGATTTTTGGTTCTTATAAGTATGCTATACTTCATTTTTCTTGTTTTATAGTCTGATTATTCAAGCATACTCAATAATTGTTACATTTAGTTGCATAGTAATTTTTGAAGAGTTTGAAAAGTGAAAAGAAAGCATTGGAAACATTTGCATTTGAATTGCATATTGTAGTTTTATTTTCATTTTTTGAATAAAATCTCAAAACTATCAAAAAATAAGTCTTAGCTTTCTCTTACCTAGTTGTAATTTTATTAGTTCATACTTACAAAAAAAAAAAAAAAGCTTGCTTGAAGTAGTTATAATTTGCTTTGGATTTCATTTTATACACCTTTTTTACTTTTCTTATCGAGTCTATAATATCATAGTCATTCACGCCACTTACCCTCTGACTAAGAACAACCCTTAAAATGAACTCTATAATTTAAAATTTATTAGTAAGTTTTGTTTTATAGGGTCATACACCTACTAGCCTAGGCTAGACTTGTTGGATAGGAAGTGTAAACTCCCCATAAGTACTTAAATTCAGACATAGTTTCCCAATCGATAGGTAAATCCTTCTCTATGTTGATAGTATATGGGAAGCTCCTCTCAAAAGGGAGTTAAGCACGAGGCTGTGTGGAGGCTTGGACTAAGGAGATAACCCTTTGATTCCTTTTCAAAACGTAGACCAAGGTTTTTACACATCTGGGGATTCTGTCCTAGACAAAGTTTCGGGCTTTACTACCCTGCCCATGCATATGAATCAGGCTTGCGACTGCCCCCCCAGACTATTGATATAGTTAAGGTAGCCTCTAGTCTCTTGGACATCTAGAGTTTATACACAGGTAAACCAGAAGGCTATTTCTGGTTCATCTTGGATAGGCTTGGAAGGTAACCCTTGTTGAAAGTGTAGGAGGGTGGTGGGTGATTCCTCCACTTGTGCCTAAGAACCTCTTCAAGGACGCCAAGAAATTGTCTCTCAACTTTCTTCAAGAAAGCATATCTTATACCCCTTGTGATTGTTGAGACTTTAGGAAATTTTGCAGTGATTACTCTGTGGTTTCTTTATGTTTTTAGTCGACCTTAGGGTGTAAAGAGTCAAATTTACAATCATGGAGGACCAATCTGTCAAAAGGTCATGAAGGTTGCAAAACCTTCCTTCGCTTATCACATTGGAACCTCCACCTTCCCCTTAAAGGTGGAGATTGGACACAGACGGCTCTTTCGAACCGATAGGAGTTAGTGAAGTTTTGAGTGAACCAGAACTTAGGGAAAACCATTTTAATTTAAACACAGTTGAGATAGAAGACTTGCAGGCTAACAAGTTTGCAAGGAATTTTAATTCACCTCTAACTGACTTAAACGATCTGGTGATCGTTCAGGTTCGTCCTTTCAATCCACCTATGATTGGTGTCCCTTTGGGCAGAATAATGTCTACTGCATGAGAAAGTTCTTCTACTTCCACCTCAGCCGCTCCGGCTGAAGGGGTACCACCTCTCTCGGTAGGTGACCCTAGAATAAGTATACCTACTACACCGTTAACTCCAGCTAGCTGGTTGGTTCAACCACCGGCTCCCACAAGTTTAGCTAGTGCTTCTGGTGGTATGGTCACTGGGATTCCTAGTGTACCTATAGTCCCTACTTCCTTTGAACACACAGCTCAGAGTGGTCCTATAGGATCCTCAATTTTTGTCCAGGGTTTTCCTTGGAACGGGGGGCACATTCCCCCATCCACTCCATACGTAGGCCCAACACCGACATATGTAGGGGTGAAGTTTGAAAACCCTAATCCTTATGGTCAAGGTTTTCAAACTCCGGTTTCAGATCCTTTTACGAGCTCTCCTTTTTTTCTTTTCAGCGGAGGGATACCTGCTCCTGTATTCCAAATCCCAGCTTCGACTGGGGCAGCTAGAACCTCATATACTGCATTGCACATAAACAATTCACTGGCTTATGGATGGAATCATTTCCAAAGCAGCCCGACCACTTCACAACTGGTAGCAGGGGGCAACCCCACCTTCACATATGGGAATATGGGGGCAAGTCCCTCTAATCCCCAAAATGGTACTTTTAGTACTATGGTTAGACCCAAGCTCCCTTTCCTGACAACGTTAAATTTGCCAAATTTGTTGAAACTAATGAATGACCCGGTGAGACATAACTCCTCCTAGCCACCTGTTCCTACCAAGCTGCCCTTGGATATCCCAAAATTCGAAGGAAAAGTTGGTGATGATCCAAGAGCTCATGTTACCACTTTCCATTTGTGGTGCTCTTCCAACTCATTGAATAAGGATTCAGTTCGGTTGAGGCTGTTCCAAAGAACTTTAACCAATATTGCAGCAAAATGGTATATTGAATTTCCTTCTGCTGCATTTAATAGTTTTTGGGACTTAGCTAATGTATTCCTTAGTCACTTACAACTTCCTATTCGATATGATTTCAGGATAGACTTGTTGTCTACCTTTCAGCAGGACAAGTCCACTCATATTTCGGATCACATCCAAGAGTGGAGAAGACAGAAGAGCCTTATCAAGCCACTATTCCTCCCGAGTTCTTGTTAGATTTTTATCATTAAAGCTAGCATTATGATCTTAGGATCTTTAACCGAGAGAATAACATGCACAATAATAAAACACAAGAGACAAGAGACACAAATATTTTTCCTCAGGGAAACCATAAAGGATAAAACCCCTCAACTTCCTTAGAGATAGAATCGGTACCAAAAAGTAAATCCTGAAAACATAAAGATGATCTCCCAACAACAGTAGTCTCTCTCTTGTCCCAGCAACTTCTCTCTCACTCATGCGCCCCAATGAGTGAGTGTGTGTGTAATAAATAGAGAGGATCACTCTCTATTTATATTCTTTTGTTCACTTGAAACCCACTCCAACATGTCGGCCTCACTTAACAATTACTTACTAGAGCGGACATCTCTAGGAGTGTCTAATAACCCTAGTGCCCCACAACTTGTGGGGACTTTTCCTCCTCCTACCAACAAGGAGGGTTATCCTTAACACAATGGTGGGGACTATTGTCCCAACTTACAATGACTCACATAGGGTCGACTTCTCTAGGATAGTCTAATAACCCTAGGGCCCCACAACTGCAGGGACTTTAACCCTTGACCAATAGGAGGGTTACCCACAATGACTTGACATGACTTGTTTACATTATAGAACCTCCTGATAGGAACATTGAGGCATGAAATGACTCAAATACATTACAGAAACATCCCAGAATAAACATTGGGGTACAATATATAAGATATACAGATGAATACATTCTGAAGTTACAAATACATCAACACTCCCTCTTAACTAGGAAGGTATTCTCTCGACACAATTTATTAGCACAAGTATTCTTCTTTGTATCATCTGGATCATCATTGAGTTCTTGTCATCTTCATATTCAAGTCATCTTCATCTTCAAGTCATCTTCATATTCAAGTAATCTTCATCTGGATTTGGATCATCACTCGATCTAGATCATCATCACTGGATCTAGATCATCATCACTGGATCTGGATCATCACTGGATCTGGATCATCATCACTGGATCTGGATCATCACTAGATCTGGATCATCATCATTGTATCTGTATCATCACTCGATCCGTATCATCACTGTTGGATCAACACTGCTGGATCATCATCACGGGTGCTATCTCATGATTCTTCTCGTCACAGGAATTTCTACAGAGCCAACCCTTTTTCATGCTGGATGTACATCTACAAAGCTAGTCCTTTTTCATACTGGATGTATCATCAGAGAGCTAGTCCTTTTTCATACTAGATGTGGCATCCACATAGAGCTAGTCCTTTTTCATACTGGACGAGTCTTCACAGAGCTAGTCCTTTTTCATACTAGATGTGGCATCCACATAGAGCCAGTCCTTTTTCATACTGGATGAGTCTTCACAGAGCTAGTCCTTTTTCATACTAGATGTGGAATCCACATAATTCCAGTCCTTTTTCATACTGGATGAGTCTTCACATAGCTATTCCTTTTCATACTAGATGTGGAATCCACACAGAGCCAGTCCTTTTTCATACTAGATGTGTCTTCACAGATCTATCCCTTTTTCATGTTGGATGTGGAACCCACACAGAGCTAGTCATTTTTCATACTAGATGTGTCTTCATAGAGCCAGCCCTTTTTCATGTTGGATGTGGAACCCACACATAGCTAGTCCTTTTTCATACTAGATGTGTCTTCACAGAGCCAGCCCTTTTTCATGCTGGATGTGGAACCCGCATACATCTAACAATGGAAGGAACCAATCCTCTCACCATGTCACAACTCTTACATCCGACCATGGAAGGAACCAATCCTCTCACCATGTCAGAAGGGCACAACACTTACATCTGACCATGGAAAGAACCAATCCTCTCACCATGTCAAAATGGCTCAACCCTTACATCTAACCATGGAAGGAACCTAATCCTCTCACCATGTCAAAATGGATCTAGGTCTCATCATTTCCCCTTGGAGGGAACCTCGATCTAAAGAACACCAAGCTTCTCCCTGAAGTACTCAAACTTCACTCTGGCCATTTCTAGCATAGAATCACATTAGAGTTGATTACATCTAAGGATAACCTGCGAACTTCGCCAGGACCAATTACATCCGAGGACAACCTACATGACCGTTTACATCTGAGCAACCTACGAGCTTCGCTAGGATTTATGCTCAGACAACCTGTTTCACCATCTATGCTAGAACTCCCTCTTTCGAGAGATTTTGAACTGGATCACAAACTGGATCTTCACTACTCCTCTTCACATCATACCAAAATGCAAGTCATATCAATCAAATCAAATAGTAGTTTTCAACAGAAACATACTACCTCCCAAATCGCAAGTGGAAACATCTTTTTCCTCGGCTGTACTTAGCGCCATGCAGGACTCCATCTTGTCAAACCAATATATCACACTTGATCTCATACTAAAGTAGCACCTCGAAGTGATCTTCCTATCAATGGCACTTCCTGCCCAATACGAATCCACATAACCCTCCAGGTTAATCTTCTGATTCGTATCATACTTGAGCCCATACTCAATCGTACCCTTCAGGTATCTCACTGTATTCTTTGCAACCATCAGGTGAACATGTCTCAATGTGTTCACAACAAATCAAATATATGGTCTCATATTCATCAGGTACATCAAGGAACAAATCATCTGACAATACATCGTGGCATCAACTGACTCTGATGAAGCAACACAATAGCTTCAGGTGTGGTCATGGCCTTGCAGTCCATCATCTTGAACCTCTTCAGGATCTCTATTGCATGCTTCCCTTGTCCCAAAAATATTTTGCCACACCTCCATGCCATCATATCCAAGTCCTTCATCTCAAACTTGGCAGCAAGTCTCCTTCTTGCAACTTTAATGAGTTCCTCTTTTCTGTCAGGAACAAGTCATCGACATATAACAGGAGCATCACTGGTATTCCGTATTCAACCTTGAAGCAAAGGTTGGAATCCGTTTTACTCTTAGTAAAGCCTAGATTCATCAGTAATTTGTCCATCCTATCATACCATGTCGAACCTCAGGATATTCTGTAGTCACTCCCACTGTCTTCCATACTCTATGCATTGAAACATTCTGTACCAGAGTGACAAGTAGCTTCCTATGCTACTAATATTCTACGTATCCATCTAGTGTATAGAATTTCATCTTCAACCTTGTAGAAAAGGTTAATATCTTCATCAAGCTCATCATGTATGTGTTTCAACTCCCACTAGCTGCAAATTTATCTTCGTAGTCTATGCCTTCTTTTCATGAGAAGGCTCGTGCTACGAATCTTGCCTTGTATCCCATGATGTTTCCATCTACTGCATGATGGAACTACAAACTTCCCTTCATGTATCGATATTGCATCCTGGACATCATTCTTCTTGAACTGGTCTTCCCTTTCTTCTTGGTTACTTCTTCATGGATGGAAGGTTCTACATCAATGATGTCACTGCATTCATCATATTATTCTTCATCTTGAACTGTCGTTACTTGTTCTTTGGAACAAGTCTCATCCTTCTTTGCTTGTAGGCGATTTTACGCGATCTTTCCTACAAGTCAAATGCATTTGTATGGTTAGAAACATTTCATAAGGATAATTCATACTGGAAAATTCTTATGCATAAATATATGATCATGCAACTACTTTATCCAATACAACATTTATCCATATCTCGCGGAAACTTTCTAGATTCCTTCCATCTCTACCAGGACAACATTGAGATTGTGCACTAATCCAATATGTCAGCAAAGAGGTTTCATTCTAGATAAGCAGCAATGGAGAGTTGTATAGCACCATGAGCTACTTACCCATCACATGCATATTAGTAGTATATTGTCATTAATGCAAACATTCTATCATGCATAATTCATTAACTGAATATAAAAAAATGCATAACAAAACAATATCATGAAATGACAATTGAATACTTATCTTTATTTGTTTCGTGGGTAGACTCCTTCTTAAGCCTTCAGCTTCATCATCTTCTTCATTCATAATAGCATCGTTTCTTATCCAAATGCTAATATGGATAAGAGGTTTCTTTAAGATTTGAGTCCTTCGTATTTCCTCATCACTTGAAGGATCTTCTTTGGATGGTGAGAGCCTGATCTTCAGTTGCTCCCATCTTCTCTTCTCTTATTATGATTCGAGCTTCTTCTTCTTGTGTGTGATCTTCCCAGAGTCTGCTGAAAGTAATCACTTTCTTCTGGAACACATTCCTCGCATGAATGAATCCCATGATCCTGGGAGGCCATTCAAGGTGGCTATCATCACTTCTGCATTCTCCACTTCTTCTTCTACTGCTACAAGTTGTTCTTTGATTTGAGAGACACTTGTGAAGTATGAATGTATGGTCTATGCATTCTGGATCTTCACATTCTTCAACTGGTTTCTTAAGGTCATATTCCAATTTATGTTCTTCCCTTCAAATAGCTTGGTCAAGGAGTCAAACATCTTTGGTGTCTTTAGGGAAGACACTTGTGGTACAAGTTCATCCGTGATTGAATCAACAATGATCTTCTTGGCCTTGACCAAGTTCTTCTTGTGTAAGGATTTGAGCCTCATCTCCCTCTAGAACTGGAACCTCTCTACTCATGTAGGTGTCCAATTCA
The DNA here is from genome assembly GCA_001517045.1 of Pseudotsuga menziesii. NCBI lineage: Eukaryota > Viridiplantae > Streptophyta > Pinopsida > Pinales > Pinaceae > Pseudotsuga > Pseudotsuga menziesii. Next base: position 608,601 of record LPNX010792606.1, on the reverse strand, counting down.
TTTTCCTTAGAGAGATCATATACTTCCATTCTTGGAAGTTTTCAATTTCACCAATCTTACTTGGAAATTAGAACCTCAAATGAAAATAGAAAAATATTAGATCTCACTGATTTGAGGTGTCCGTCCTGGTTCCAGAGCTGGTTGATCTGGGGTTTGTCAAAGAAACCCTAATTTTCAAATCTTGGAATCTTTCAGATCTGATTGGATAGAAATATAGATATCTTCAAGTTGAGCTGTACAATGCACTCCAACACCATAGGTTTCATCAGAATTGGTTTCACCACTTGGGACTTATGATCATTTCACCAAGGTGACATGTTACAGGATTGTTTAGAACAACGAAGTTGTATGAACTACCATGTGTCACTGTTTCATCTTCTAGGTCTGAAACATAGACCATAGAAATTACAGTCCATTCCCTTTCTAGAACATCTTCATAAATTTCATTTGGACCTTTGTAGCCCAAGATATAACAATTATCTCTAGGTGTCTTGTTTAGGGATGAATCCTGGAAGAGGCTGGAACCCTATCTTGGAGGGATCATATCTCCCAGAATATAGTGAATCTGAGGCTGAATTTTGGATACAGTGTAAAACAAGATTTTATATTTGGACTGTGAAAGTTTCATCTTCTTCTCCTTCTCCAATCCCAATATATAGAGAATGTACCAAAACTTATCATTTTTTGTATTTAGGGTTTTTCCAACTCGGGGTCAAACTAGGGTTTGACTTTCCCAGAGTTTCACACAACCAAAAATCTCAACCCATGTATCTAAACTTCGATTTTTATGAGGAGATAAATCCTATGTCGGGCTCACTCAAAAATTCCTCTTCTGTAGAAAGCCCTAATTTCCCTCACCAAAAACTGAAAATGCTCGGAATTGAATTCCGCTTCGACAGAAATATGCGCCCATCAATGAAGAGCCAGCCTAGCATACTTTTGTTGATGTATTGTGGAGAGAGACCCAAAAAGTAAGAATCCCTAGCTTCTACAGCTGCACAATGTCTTCTTCTCAGGTTAGCTCTGATTCCATGTTAGATTTTCATCATTCAAGCTACCATTATGATCTTAGGGTCTTTAACTGAGAGAATAACATGCACATCAATAAAACACAGGAGACAAGAGACACAAATAATTTTCCTTGGGGAAACCATAAAGGATAAAACCCCGCAACTTCCTCTGAGATAGAATCAGCACCAAAAAGTAAATCTCGAAAACATAAAGATGATCTCCCGACAACAATAGTCTCTCTCTTGTCCCAACAACTTCTCTCTCACTCATGCACCCCAATGAGTGAGTGTGTGTGTAATAATTAGAGAGGCTCACTCTCTATTTATATTCTTTTGTTCACTTGAAACCCAATCCAACATGTCGTCCTCACTTAACAATTACTTACTACAGCAGACATCTCTAGGAGTGTCTAATAACCTTAGTGCCCCACAACTTGTGGGGACTTTTCCTCCTCCGACCAACAAGGAGGGTTATCCTTAACAAAATGGTAGGGACTATTGCCCTAACTTAAAATGAATCACCTAGGGTCGACTTCTCTAGGATATTCTAATAACCCTAGGGCCCCACAACTATGGGGACTTTAACCCTTGACCAATAGAAGGGTTACCCACAATGACTTGATATGACTTGTTTACATTATAGAACCTCCTGATAGGAATGTCGGGGCATGAAATGAATCAAATACATTATAGACACATCCTGAAATAAACATCAGGGTACAATACATAAGATATACAGATGAATACATTCCGGAGTTACAAATACATCAACGGTTCTTATTAGAATGGTTCCTTAAATCCCTATTTCCATATATATATCTAAGGATGTATCTACTTCAGGAGTGACCAATGAGGAAGAAGTTATCCTCAGGGCCCAACAGCTATATTTGATATATTCTCAGTCTGGGATTTTATATGAAATTATCCCTGAGGCACCGAGGCCAACACACAATGTAGAGAAACCTAAGCTTGGACCCCATGCTGATGGTGTGGTTGGTTCTGTGAATTCTCCCACTCTAGAATCTTTGGCTAAACAGATCCATCAGCTATCTATCAAGAATTCTATGGTGGAGGAAGCAAAGGCTTCCCCCTCACCCCAAAATGCAAATGTTTTTGCACAATCCTCTCAGAAGGGCAATCAACAGTCTGGTGGGAAAAATAAGAAAGGAAAAAAGGCTGAGGGAAACCAAAACAATCAAAAACCCAGAAACAATGCTGATGGGGGCGAGAAAGAAAAGAAGAAGGTGAAATTCCCATGTAATTTGTGCCATGAATATCACCTGACCCATCTATGTCCCCTTATGGAACAATCTCAGAAGCTGTTAAAAGGCCAACAACCGACTGTCTTGAAGGATCCTTTTCCCCAAGGACATAATTCTTCTTCAGCTTCAATTGCAGCAAGGGGCACCCCAAATGTTCCTAACCCCAATTATATCAACATGGTTCGATCTAAGACTTTACTACAGACCAAGAACAAGAACTATGAAAAAGAGGCTTTGGAGAAGGGTGAGTCAATAGGTGAAACTTCCAACCCTCTCATGATTGAGAAGCCTGTCGAACTTATGCCCAAGATACCGAAAGGTGTCTTCAAGAAATCCTTGCACAATCCTAATGCTAGGGCTGCAGCAAAATACTCTATAGTTGAAGATTTATCCCAGACTCCTTGTGCAATGTCAGCTTTAGAGGTGTTACAGAGTTGTCCCGCTCAGCGAGATGCAATCTTAGCAGCCTTAGGCAGTATGGACTCATTGAGCCTCATGGCGAAATTTAATTTGTCTGATGTCAAAATTCGCTTGCCATATCATGTAGCCTTATCGATAGATGTCATCCATGGTGGAAATACCATTGAAAGGGAAGTTTTCGATGAGGGTGCTTCTACATGTGTCATCTCCCTGTCTTGTTGGAAAGCTCTTGGATCTCTAGAGCTGGTTCCATCGAACACCCTACTTACTGCTTTTGATGGAAGGTTGTTTTGTCCACATGATATCCTCCTGGATTTTGAAATTAAGTTAGAAAGGAAAGAAATGTCTGTTGAGGTAGAGGTGATTGATGCACCTTTGTATTATAACTTGCTCTTGGGGAGAAGTTGGACTTATTCCATGTCAGCTATTGCATCGGCTATATTTTGGGTAGTAATGTTTCCACACGAAGGGAAGTTGGTTACTGTAGACCATCTCATTTTTAATCGAAAAGGCCACATGGAAACTAATGAGTCCACCGTACCATTGGTTGATCAGGTTAGACCTGCTTCAGAGAGCTTAGGGGCTGGAATGTACACATCATTGATGGCCACATTTGATATTCCAGCTCTGATTAATTATCTAGGTTCTACTAGTGTTGGAAATTATATAGCAACGGTTGTTGATAGAATGGATCCTTGGGTTCTTCCTTCCCACCATGAACCTGAAGTGCCCTTATCGGTAGTGGAAGTAGCTTATCAAGCTATCATTCATACCACTGCTAATCCCATTCCGATCCCTTTCACAGTCTCAGAGGCGTCAGAAGAAGCCTATCTGCCTGCTTGGGCAACGAACTCTTTGCATTCTAGAGATTTCTTAGATATGGTTTTACCTTGGGATGAAGCCATTATAGAAGCCATGTGCGGACGAGATAAGATCTGCAAAGATCTTCACCATCAAACCTATTTTCTTCCATATTTAAGTAGGATTGAGAACCAAGAGTTCCATATGAGAATAGCAGGTGATGTTGATACACCTATTAATCCCTTACCAAGGGAAGGAATATTTGCTGAGGGGAATATGGCAAACATTTTTGCTAGGATTCCTATCAACATCTCTGCAAACCCAAACATTTTGGAAAATGTACACATCGGCACGAACTGCTCTTCAAAGGAGATTACGATCTATACTGCCTTGTTTAAGTAATTCCGTGACATTTTTGCCTGGTCATATGATGATATGCCAGACATTGATCCATCCATAGTTGAGCACAAAATCTGAACTTACCCTGATGCTAGACCCATTCAACAAAAATTGAGACCTGTCAACCCGTGTAAAGCAAAAGCTGGTTTCATTTACCGCATAGCTTTGACAGAATGGGTATCCAACCCTGTTCCTATTGACAAAAAGAAAGGGACTATATGCATTTGTACTGACTTTCGAGATCTAAACAAATCCTATCCCAAGGGAAACTACCCCACGCCATTTATAGATCAAATTTTTGATGCTTGTGCAGGAAGTGAAGTATTTTTATTTATGGATGGTTTCTTTGGGTATAATCAAATCCAAATTAAACCAAAAGACCAACATAAAACAACTTTTATTTGTCCTTGGGGTACCTTCATGTACAAGAAAATGCTCTTTGGATTGAAAAATGCAGGGGCAACCTTTCAACGGGCAATGAATTTTTCCTTTCACAACATTAAATCCATTGTCAAACCCTACCTTGATGATCTGCCAACACATTCTTGTAAGAGGATCGATCACCCAGATCACTTGTGTTTGATTTTCGAACGATGTAGATACTACGAAATTCACTTGAATCCCCATAAGTGCATTTTTTGTGTCGAGTCAGGGAGACTGCTCGGATTCATTGTTTCCAACAAAGGAATTTAGGTGGATCCCTTGAAACTTGAGGCCATCATAAATCTGCCTCCTCCTCATTCTATCCGGCAGCTTCAAAGCCTGTAGGGGAAGTCCAACTTCCTTTGACGTTTTATTGTAAATTATGCCAATATTACTAAAGGTTTCATGTGCCTATTGAAACAGGACAACCCATTTGTATGGGATGAAATTACACAACTTGCATTCGAGGCATTAAAAAAAGATTTGTTGTCGTCACCGTTATTGCACCCACCAGATTACTCTCGGAATTTTATATTGTATCTGGCCGCATTTGAGTCGACCATAGGGGTAGTACTAGTCTAGGAGGACAATAAGCTTCAAGAGCATGCTGTCTACTATCTCAACTATGCTTTAGCTAGCCCTAGTTAGGTATTCCCATGTCGAGAAGTTGGCCTTGGCATCTGTGTATGCTGTTCAGATGTTCTGTCACTACATCTTACTGAGGACCATGACGGTAGTGGCGGATGTTAATCCTTTTCAATATGTTTTCTCCCGATGGATAGTTGGAGTCAAATTCAACAAATGGATAGTCATTCTTCAGAAGTTTGACTTATATTTCCAATCTTCCAAATCCAAGAAATCCTTAGTTTTTGTTGAGCTCATTGCAGAATTTCCAGTAGAGGAAGATGTAGCCATTGAAGAAGACTCAATCCTAGATGAGCATATCTTTTTGATTTCCACCTCTGACCCTTGGTATGGAGATATACTTATCTATATCTAGACTTTGAAGTTCCCTACAGCCTTATCATGGGAAGAACGACGTAAACTACACGTACATGCCAAGAACCACCTCATTATTGGAGATACTTTATATCATAGGGGGGTAGATTTCATTTTGCGTCGATGTCTTACCCACGAAGAAGCAAAGACTGTCCTAAATGATTCCCATAGTGGAGCATGTGGGGGTCATTTATCTAGGTTACCAACGGTCCAGAAGATATTACGTGCCGGTTATTTCTGGCCCACGATCTTTAAAGATTGTGTGGAAGACATGAAGCGTTGTCATCCTTGTCAAATTTACACCAGAAATATGCGGTCACATCTTGCTCCATTATTTCCTGTCATCTCAGTGGGCCCCTTCACGAAGTGAGGGATAGATTATGTGACATGCAACCCAGTCTTGGCTAGGGGGCACAAACATATCATTTTCATTGTAGATTAGTTCACGAAGTGGGAAGAGGCAATGCCCACCTTTAAAGCTAACGGGGAAACTGCAGCTTTTTTCGTTTTCAACCAAATTATCGCACGATTTGTTATCCCTAAAGAGATTATCATTGACCATTGCAGTCACTTCCAAAATAGTATGATGACTGAATTGACCACTATGCTAGGGTTTAGACAAGAACATTCATATTTGTTCTATCCTTAAGCAAACGGTCAAGTCGAGGCTGTAAATTAAACTTTGAAGACTATTCTCAAATGTACTATTAATGCAGCCTGTTCCAATTGGCACATCATGCTGTATCCTGCACTTTGGGCATATCAAACCAATGTAAAAACTGCTACAGGGTTTTCTCCTTTCCAACTCGTCCATGGAGTGGAAGCAACCACCCCGGTCGAATGCGAAATCTCATCCTTAAATATTGCTATTCATGTGTTACCTGATACGACTGAGATGGAAGAGCATTTATTACATTTAGAACATCTAAATGAGCAGCGTAGAGATGTGCTGAGAGCAAACGAAGCTCATAAAAATAGGGTAAAAATCCAATACGATAAATCGGTCAAGCCTCAGATTTTTTCTGAAGGGGAGCTTGTCTTTCTCTAGGATCAGGACAAAGAACCCCTGGGGGTAGGAAAGTTCAGGTCTATGTGGTTAGGACCTCATGTCGTGTCAAATGTGTTGAAGAAGGGTGCATATGAATTGACATATTTTGAATGGAATAAGTTTCCTGAGCCTCGAAATGGGCTCTAATTGAAAAAGTACTGTGCTTAGGCTTAGTGCTTTTTCCTGTATTTTTGTTGTATGTATTTTTATGTACAATAGTTCACCGGTTGGTGTTTTTATACCATACGTTGGTTGTTACATATGTATTCCGAGTGGTTCGTAGGTTTCATTGATGGTGCCAGTCGCCACACTTGTAATCTGGCTTCAGCCGCATGGGTCATTTACTCGCCCTCAGGACAGCTAGTTGCCTCTAGAGGTGCTTGCTTAGGTACTGCTACCAATAATGTGTTTGAATACAGGGCTGTCATTGAGCTTTTATGGGATGTCTTTTCATGTGGTATCACTCAGCTGGAAGTCTGACTTGAATCTCAACTGGTGGTTTCCCAGCTCAATCGAGCTTATCAGGTGCAAAACCCTATTTTACTACGTCAGTTTATGCAAGTTAGGTTATTGGAAAGAAATTTTGAGTTTATTACATTCAATCATATTCCAAGAAATCAAAATTCATTAAATGATGTGTATGCTAATTATATATTGGATTGACACTTAACACATTTTGCATAAAAATATACAACAGACACATAACAAAATACTTGTAAATAAAACTGACACAATATATATATATGTGTGTGTGAATATCTGTCCATATAGATAAGTCGAGTTTCTGATCCTCGGATCCGGTCATAACTGTATAATATATAAAAAATATACAAAACATGGATCAAAGTCCATAAAATGCTCCTAACTCTAAGCTTGACTACCCTGGTCCCCTTGATCACCCTGATCACCCTGCTCTCGGGCTTCTTCAACCTCCTCGGCTGCAAAATCCTCAACAAAATCAATATACACAAGTATTTCTCTCGCTACCTGCCTCATAAGGCATATCCAGACAGGTAGTATACCAACCACTAGCTCCTGCATGATGGCAGGGATATGCTCAATGCATAATGTAGGTACTCTCTGGGTAAGCCTGACCATCTTTCCCTCAAGAACCCTAATCAAACCCTGGTCCTCACCCACCACAGGACGCACATACATGTGTGGATTCCTGGCAGGGAGGACTGGTCCAATATCTGCATTTTGACATTTTAAAAAAGGGGATTAAAAACTCTTATACATATGTATATATATTTATAATTAAAATTCATAAAAATTTTAAAATTTGAAAACAAAAATACCTGACTCTCCCCATGCTCCTCCAAGAGGGAGGACAAGGTCGACGTCACCTCATAAATCTAGTCCAGCATATGGAAACTGCTCCAATGCTGGTAATTGTCGCTCCCACCAAAAGTAGAAGTCATCCTCATATACGCTTTGGACTAATCCACCACCTCCCTGGCGGAGGAATCTCTCTCCCCACCTACTCAGTATAGGCTGACGGGGAGAATGAACTGGTAATGGTACTGTAGGACTCAAACCGGGCACCCTCTCAAAGAAAAAGGCTACCAATATGCTGGAATAACCAAAAAATTTCTGCCTACCTCTTTTGCAGTCAGATAGCTTCTTTCTCATTATCGATATTACTCCCGAACACCAATCATATAGAGCTCCTTGTAGATAGTCCACTGCAAGTCTCATTTGGTTCCCAGTTGCAAAGTGAAGTGATGATGACCCTGCAACCCTCACTATAGTACTCGCCAATACCTATAAGGGCAAGTTGCGAATATGAACAATAGGGATGCAACTACCCCTCTTTTGAGTGACAGGCTCACAGTATATATCTATGTAGTTCTGTACACTTAGAAGGTCACCGCCTATGCCGATACCTTCTAAGTTCAATGGAGCTCCCCATCGTGATAAATTGGAGATAAAATAGACATCTTCCGAGGTAACCTCTAGAAACTCACCTTGAAGGTCAAACATACCAAGATCATGATCCCAATAGTTTATTAAAAAAGCTAGTAGGTAGACATTTGTTCGCATAGGTGAGGTACATAAGAATTTTAGTAACCCACTTTGCTGCAAAGCATTTACCGTGGGGGCATCTTGTAGAGCTTCTTGGTCCATGTCTTCATGTTCCCTCTCCTTCCACTCAAGAACCATATTTCAATATGATAACAAGCCATTTATAAACCATTAGATTCATATAAAAAATTGATTTTTTGGCCCTACATAACTTTTTTTCTACCTCGCACAATGTACGCGACTGTCCTTTGGACAAGTCGTGTACTATATGCGACTTTCCTTCGGGAAACCTGCGTAAAAAATGTGTGTATGCAACTGTTGATATACCATACTTGCGTACACAACGTTCATGCTTTGAGGGCATTGGAAAACATGAAAAATTTTCTAAAAATTGAAATTTGCTTGGATCAAATGAAAGAGCATGGAGTGTAGTTTTACTTGGCACTCGCGGTTTCGAGAATTGTCCACCGAGTTGTCCACACTGAGCAATCAAAGGTAGAGGTAAAATTTGTCTATTTTGAGTAAAAAATCAAATAATGAGTTTTGATTTATATTTTGAACTATTTATAGAAAAATTCTTTTCAAAGTGGGTTTTTCCCTATAGTTCATATTTTTTTATATAAAATCAAACTAATGCCATATCTTTTTCTTCAATGTGATGGGTCTATGGTCATTTAAAGTTGTTTTTTTTGCTCATATAGGATGGTTTTTGGTCATTTCACATGCATTTTGCATTTATACTAATCCTTCTTAATCCTAGCATTAAAACTTTGACCACGGACTATGGTATTGTTAACCATTAGTACCTCGTTTATGCCAATGTTCTTCCATGGATAGGACTTTCCTCACATGAGTATCCTCATTTAGAACCTACTTATTGTCTTTTGATACTCATGCTGCAGCTATCATAGGTTCAGGGGAGTATTCTTAGCTATTTTTCATGCCAAATTGAGCCTCATTTTGGTCTCTTTTTACAAGCTATCCCTTTATAAGACTCCCCACCCTTATGGAGTTTCTTTAGGCCTTGGTCTAACTCCTCAAAATAGACTTGACTTCCGAGTGAACTTGTCCATTCAAGCTCGTTAAGAATATGTGAATGGGCATCCGCATTGGTGGTAGGTTATCTCTTTCTCGGACTATGTGGAATAATACGAGAAAGAATCACTCTCTTTTCTACGGAACTGAGAAGAGTATTCTCAGGTATAGGTTTATCACTTTTCCGGACCTGAGGGACTAAATTTATGGAAAATTAACACCCGGTATGAGCTCAGTTTTCTCTTTTTCGTGCTCTGGACCTAAACATGAAAAATATTCTGAGTGTACTTCATGTCTTTGTCATGCTTATTAAACACCAAGAAAAAAACATCAATTTTATTGTTGTAAGCCCCATTTCTCATACTCAAATGGATCTTTCTGAGTGATCTTGCTTTCCTTCACACTCGTAAAAATCAAGCTATATGCTGCTCTCGAAGGAGCGTTGGGTAGGTGGTAATTTAACCTTTTTCGGACCTCCCTGACTAAGTACGAGAAAGGTTCACCTTTTCTTCTATGGGAGTTAAGAGATTTCTTCTGTGGTATGTTTTATACTTTTTCGGCCTCAGGAGACTAAATTGGACGAAAAAGGACCCCCTGGAGTCTTCTTCAGACTTTTCAGACTCTCTAAACATGAAAACACCAAGTTAGCATGTACTAGTTCAGGCTCATAAAATCCACGAATCAGTGACACTATCAAGCATTATTCCCTTTTCTCTTCAAGTTTTTCAAAAAATGAAGAGAGACTTGAGTTGACTTTCTTGGACTCATTAAAATTTAACAAGAAATATAAGGAAGAAGTTTTATTTTGGTTCTCAGTCGGTGGCAGCATGTCTTCCTTGAACATATCACTCTTTGTCTTTTTCGATACTCATGTCTCAGTGTTCACTTTAAGTTCAGCTATTACTCCGAGTTTCTTACTCCTCCTCTTGTCAATTATACCTGGGGAATCTGATCATGTCTCCTACATGACAGATAAGTCTAGTTGTATTATCTGCAAAGTTAAAAGCTGCCTTGGGTCATCTTTGTGTCGTGCTCACTGTTCAAGGATTTAACCCTATATCTGATCTATATCCTAATTCCATCATTGTCCTATATGTTATTACTTGCATTTTCCTTCCTTTACCCAGTTCCTAGTCACTCTTGTGATCCGTTGGAGGATCTATTTCCTTCCTCATCACAGTATGGTTTCTCGTCAGCACTTCCTGACGACGAAGACCTAGAGTTTTTGACGATCGTACCTTAAGATTCACTCTCATTATTGGTGAATTCCTTTTCTTCAGTTGTCAATTATCACCTATTGGTTGACAATCTGTTGATTCCCATCCATGTTCGACTTCAATAACATCTATTCACATGGCTTGGATTGTACTGGTTCTTTGGGATTTTTTACGAAGACCTTAGGTCCATATCTTTGGACTAAGTTGTGCAAGATTATGTTGTGATCACTTACATGGCTTTCAGATCTTTGAAGACTCATCATTATTGTATATTGTGGCTTCGATCCACCTTTGTAATATACGTGGTCTAGTACCCATACCATATGATGTACTCAAATATTGTAAAGGTGATAGTGTTCCAGTATATTGAACATAGCATCCTTAGATATGACCTTGTATATGACATTATTATGTATTTGTTTCAGGTACTACCTCTGCTCCATTGGACTTCCGAGTTCTCCAAGATAATGATTATAATGTATTTCGGCCATCGTTTCCCTCTGACCTCACACATTAGGGGGCATCTGTTATCAACCCAAATGGCACTTCTCTATCCAAGTGCCAACATTCCTTATGTCGGTACACAAAAGGACAATTTAGGATTGAATTTTTCCAAAAAACTATAGATGGGCATGACTTGGGATGCATTTACCCTTGAACCATCTTGCCATATAATTTTTCTAAGTGTTGAGTTGCGAACGCGACTATCTCCATTGCAACTCGTGTATGTATGTGACTATCTCCATTGCAACTCGTGTACTATACGCGACTATCTACATTGCAACCCACGTACATCAACGTACACGAGTTTCCTTTAAGCAACTCGCGTGTCATACACGGGTTGCCTATATCAATAGTCGTGTACATCTTAATTCGACCTTAAAAAATATAAAACACAATTAATGGAGATTATTTGGGTCTTAATCATTAACTATCCTAATTGTTTCAACTGCCCCAACCTTTGAAACCACTCTATTTCCCAAAGTATAAATAGAGGCCTTGGGGAGGTCATTAATCAATAAAGATTGGAGAGCAAATTTATGCTGGTGGTATATCTTCAGAAGTCTTTAAGCAGCAGAACTCAGAGTCCTTTGGTTGCAGAGGAGTCCTTGTCTCATAAGTTGGGTTGTACTCTTATCTCATTCACTGATTGTTAATAAAGAGAATTCTTCTTCCAACATTGTGTTGAGTCTCTTTCATGTATTGTGGTTAATGAATATATTTGATTATGTATTGGAAATATTGTTTATCTAACCTTTTATATATACATGCATGAGATAGTACTTGGAAAATTTTCTCTTTACAGGTGAAAGGGGTGCATCCCTGGAATCTTTGGAGAGAAGAGGAACGGAAGAAGATTAAGCTTGGATCAACCGTTGGTAATCATGTAAGTCAAGACTTTCTTCCTATTTCTTTTATGTTCTTTGTTAAAGCTGATTTTCTGCAAGGTTAGTAGTAAGTTGGTAAGCCCAGACCCTAGCTTACAAGGGTGCTTAATCCTAAACAATAATTTCTCTACAACTTCACTAACATTTCTCTTAGTTCCAGTGGCTAGTTGAACTAACCATGATTTTCTATGCTTTAGCTTATTAAAAGCACAAATCTCAACTACTATAGGAGTACGTAATATAACTGTGAGTAGATCCAAGGTTAATTAAAACAAAAACAAATTTCTCAACAATCTTACTTGCTACTTATACCACAGTTGACTAGTGATATTCCTAGCGGTCCTCCAGTGCTGCATAAATCCTAGGGAAAACCCTTGCTACTTGACCCACTGTTTTTTATTCTTGAATGTTGTAAGCTGGCCTTGCATTCCCATCCTGAAGTGAAAAATTCCTGCGCATTTGGGGTCCTCCACATTTCCAAAATTGGAGTGGTTCTTTGTTCTGTTGTGGATCTCTGGGCTTTTCTACCACCACTCTGGCCGGCTGCTTCTCAACTTGGGATGGATGCTTTTGTTGATTCCTGAAGTTAGAAGGTTTGAAACATTTCTTCCTTTGGTCAAAATTCTCATTATTTTTTTCCTTCCATGTCTTATGATAATCAGGTTTTCCTTTGCTTTGTTCATAGAAATACTTAGCTTTCTTATTGATTCTTCTAGAGTTATAGGTTCATAAAACTCAATTCTATCTTTGTAAGACTGAGGAAATCCACTCAGGAAACACTGGATTTTCACTTTTTCATCTTTGATGTACCTGACATACCTCAACAACTCCAAGAACTTGTTTTCATACTCTTCCATGGTCTATTGTCCCAATCTCAGCTCATGGAATTCTTTGATCTTGTTATTGTAGTACCTGTTAGAAAGGTACTTCTGCTTGAAATACTTCTAGAATTGTATCCACACAATCCTCCTTTCATTAACCTTCTTTACTTTCATGAAGTGTTCCCACCAAATGGATTCTCTTCCATTCAAATTGAAGATGGATACCCTAGCCTTCATATTTATAGAGTAGTCTTGGACTTGGAAATATTTTCTCATCCCAAGAATCCAAGCTTCAGCTTCTTGACCATTCTTTACCTCACCATTAAAGGTAGGAGGTCTTTCCTTCTTAAATTCATCACGTGAACGGTTTTGGTAGCGCCTCTTTTTCTTATTCTTGTGAGAAGAAGAACTTGAACCACCAGTGGATCCTTTACAATCAGATGACTCACTAGGAGATCTCTTTCTTCTTCTAGCAGTTCTTTTAATTCCTTCTGGTCTTACTGTCCTATCCCTAGAGTTAATCCGCATTTGGATGTCTGTCAAACATTGTAGCATGGCTGCATTCAACTGATTCTTCTCCTCTTGAGCCTTGACCAATCTTTCATTATCAGCCGGGTAACTTTGCATATCCACCCTTAGGATTCTCATGGTGGTTTCAAAATCTAGGGGAGTATCTTAAAATATTCTCCCATTAGACTCAGTCTCGGAATTTCCCACACAGATGTTTTCCCCCATAAAATATTCCTCGTATTCATTGGGGTTTTTTACATCATCATACATGTCGTAGGTTCTCATGGATCAACCAAACCAAGTTTATCGAATTGCACTATTTGTAATGCTACCTTTGAAGGTGACTATGATTCTGCAAAATGTGTTAATAAACACAATTGTTAGTTGCATTAAATTCACAAGAATTTATACATCACTTACTTGCATTTGAAAAAATTATACACAGAATTTTCTTTTCACAAATAACTACTGTCTCAAGGGGATGACAGGAGTCAAGGGGGATTTCCCCCTTGTGGCTTCCCTGCGCTAATTCAAGGAAGGTTGAGGGAAGAACCCTTATTTTTTTTTGTAATTCTTTCATTTTCGTGCAATATGGTGCACAAAATCGCTACCATTTTTTACTTTTTTTGGCACCTGCAGATCCCACTGAAAACCTATCAAAATCTATGTTTCGGAGAATTTTTCAGTTTTCCTCCGATCAGGTTTCCTTCCTACGTGTCGAAAAAAATTTCTAAATTTTTCCAACACATATCAGTAAATTCGCCATCATCCGATCAGAAAAATTTCCGAAATTTCCTCCATTTCGGAAAAATTCCAAACTTTCTTCCAATCGACAAACTTGCCAAAACTGCCATCGTTTCAGAAAAATTTCAAACTTTCTTTCGATAGACAATCTTGCCGAGACTTACATCATTTCGGAAAACTTTCCACTTTCCACCCGATGCATTTTGTCTGAAACTTCCAAAGTTTTTCGATGTGAGTCGGCAAAAGTCAGCCGACGTATCGACAAAATTCGTCTTTTATTGCTGACGTAGAAATTTCGACACTTAGAAAAAAATTGAAATTTTTTTCTTCTTTCTTTTCATTGGCGAAAATTCAACTTGTCACCCAAAAAACATTGGCAAAATTCCTCCATTTCTCCCAACATGCATCAATGAAAATTCAGCTTTTTTCTCGACACGCATCGAAAAAATTCCTCCATTTCTCTCGACATGCATCAGTGAAATTCCTCCATTTCTCCCGACATGCATCGGCGAAATTCCTCCATTTCGCTTAAAATATCGATACTTAGAATTTTTTTGAAAAAAATTATGTCTTTTCTCTATCGTTGGTGAAAATATTAACTTCCACCTGACATGCGTCGGCTCAAATCTCCCTTTCATGTCAACATGCATCGACTCCACTTCGGCTAACTCAAGCGACATGTGTCGGCTCAACTTTGGCTAACTGAGCCGACATAGAAACTTAAAAAGACTAAGAAAAACTTTAGAATTTTTTTGTATACCTCTCTTTCCCATTAAACACATAGGTTGATTCTTCCTCTGTCAGCTTCTCTCCATGGCCCACTGAGGCCCAATGCTGCAACCTTGCTCTGATACCACACTGTCACATCCCCTCCTGCCCGAGAGGACGCAACCTACGACACTGGTGATATCATTTCGATGGGGAAACTAGGCCCCATGAACATTGACATAATAAAAATGCATTGAACATAAACATATACAGATGCATAATGCAATCTACAACGAAAGCACAATTCATTCATTAAAAGCATTCAACATCTTCATATAATTCATTAAAACAATTACACTTGCAGATATTTAAACACAAGAAACACTTATCTTGAGAAGAAGCTTGTCCTGCAACCATATATGTCGCTGCAAAGTTCCACCCAACTATAGGGCAGTGTGCTCATCAATCTCTCATCACCACTGCCACCCCCGAGCTGGGCATGATTCCCAGAAGGAATAAGGGAACACTAGCAGGATCACACATAGCCAAAGATATATCAAAATTTAGCTAAGCCAAACTACAATTGGGTTTATCAGGATGCCAAGGAGGTGGGAATATTGAACTGCTAAGCTAGTGAGCTCAACCATAGAACTATGGACACCTGCACCAGATCGGGCTTGGCTCCTAAAAAATCTACACACCCAACACAAGGAAGCATCCCCTTCTCTACTACATAGTCCCTCAGGATATGGCTTCCATTCCAGTGTTATTCAGGGTGTGCAAAGAAGAAAACCAACCCCTATAGATCTGTCTGTGAGGTGCCTTCCTACACCAATTTTATCGAGCTAGTTCAGACCCAATTCCACCCCAAACCAGTTCAGACCAAAACAAAATATGCATACAAAACAAAATACAAGTTCTGGGATTGATGAAAAACTTCATGGGGGCCAAAAAAAGAAATGGAAATTGGGGAAAAGCGACCTGGCATGATAAATTTGTTTCAAAACCTCTCTATGGATTCATGTGGGAAAAAACGACTCCCTCGGTCCCTAAATTCATGGATTTGTCCCCCATTGGATATGCAACACTGAAAACACAAAATTCCCAACTGTGGGTATGTGGAAACAACATAAAAATGCCTAACAGAGATCCGAACCACTGTACATTAACAAAACCACTTCCCATCCATGGGAAAAATGAATAACACTGCAAAAACATGAATGGAGAATGCCCAGGAGCTCCAAAAATGAGAGGAAGAGAAAAACGTGGATGGATGCTAGAATGGGCATACGTTTTTGGGTTTTTACTTTCCTAGGAAGTCAAAACACATTGTTCCAAAATGGGTGCTCTTCCCAATTCTAATTTTGCCCATACTTTCCCATTCCCATGCAATAACTACCTCAACCAATTTCTGGCAGAAATAAATGATTGGGGAAAAAGACAAGAAATGGGTAGTTGATAGTTTTGAGGGGTTCTCCCTTTGACATTTGGCTTTTCCCCATTGACTGAAGGTTTGAATAACGCCCCCCTTATCCTTATGAAATCATTCCCTCATCTCTTTAATGTTGCATTGACATAGCTGGTTGTGGGTATTTTAATTAAATTGCATATTTACATGATGTCCAAAATTATAGTGTGTCTGGCTAGCACGAAATACCATCAACAACGATTTTTTAATCACTGAAACATAAAACACTAAATCGATGGTGGGGATTTTTTATTTAGCTTCACACCATGATTAAATACAATATTTACATCATATAAATTTTTAATAGGAATGGGGTCAAAACCAGGGTGTTACACCCTTGATGAGGATGAACTAGTTATGACTGCTCTCAATGGTTTCAGTAGACCTGGGGACTCATTCATACAGACATTGTGTGCCAAAAAAGAAAGTATGAATTTTGACATAGTATGGGAAGATTTCATTCAAGAAGAAGCTAGAGTAGCCAATAGATAAGCTCTACTCAGAGAAGATGATAAGGCTTTAGCTATCCATACTAAAGAAAGGAAACAATAAAACTTCAAGAAGGGTAAACATAAACCTTCAAAGAAGAATAAGTATTACTCAAAGTATCGATGGTACAAATTTCATAAGATAGGACACCTAGCTAGAGAGTGTCCATCACCAAAGAGGAACAAAAACAATAAGAGACACCATGCTTATGTAGCTAAATATGATGATGAGGAAGAAAGACCTTGAAAGAGGCTAACAAAGGAAGAAGATGTAGATGAATATGTACTATTATTTGCACTCTCTGGGTATGTAACACCTGGAGAAGATACATGGATTATTGATAGTGGTGCCTCAAATCACATGCTAGGGAAGAAGCAAACTCTATCAAGACTTGAAGAAAAGAACTCTCCCCAGAATCTATCATTGGGAGATGACTATCAATATCCCATCAATGGTATTGGTGAATCAATATACAAAATTGAATCTAGGACTTCCACGAAGATGAAGGAAATACTGTATGTACCAGGTATGAAAAAGAACTTACTTTCCATCTCAGCTCTAGATAAGAAAGGATATAGAGTTTCTTTTATAGATGGACAAGTACTTATGTGGTCCAAAGGAAAGACACTTGAAGATGTTTTGGTAATTGGAGAAGAAAAAGGAGGAGTGTATAAACTCAAAGGACATCTAGAGACAACCCTTCTCCATGAGACTACCAACTCAAGTGAACTGTGGCATAGGAGGCTTGCTCACATCAACTATAAATAATTTCCCTATGTGAGCAAGGTGGTAAAAGGGTTACCAGATTTGAATATTGATCATGAGGGAACTTGCAAAGGATGTGCAAGAGGAAAGAACATCAAGAATCCATTTTCAAAAAGTGAAACAAATACTTAAGGTACATTAGAACTAATTAATTCTATTATATGTGGTCCTATGCCGTCCATATAATTAAGTGGATATGAATATTATGTCACATTTATTGATGACTATTCAAGAAAGGCATGGATATACTTCTTGAAGAACAATAGTGAAGTGTTTGGGAAATTCAAGGAATTCAAAGCATTCATAGAGAACCTTTCAGGAAAGATAAGCAAGACACTAAGACTAGATAATGGTGGAGAATACACTTCAAAGGAATTTGAAGCATTTAGTAAGGAGGCGGGAATCAAGAGGGAACTAACAACTCCCTATAATCCCCAACAGAATCATGTTGTGGAAAGAAAGACAGAACTATTATGGAAGTAGTGAAACCATGATTCATGACCAAGACCTCCCCATGCACATATGGGTTGAAGCAACAATAAAAACCGTATATGTGCAAAACATATTATCTCACAGTTTTCTTGGATTTAGGACTCTTGAAGAGATGTATACAAGAAATAAACCTGAAGTGAGCCATCTCAAGATATTTGGTTGTCCAGTATATGTACATATTCCGAAAGAGAAGAGAACCAAGTTGGATCCTTCTAGAAATAAAGGAATATTTGTTGGATATTATAAAGTCTCGAAATCCTTCAGGATATACATTTCAAGCTTCCATCATATCAATATTAGTAGGGATGTAACATTTGATGAAGAGACAACTCTTAAGAAATATGGAAGGTGCCAGCTTGAAGAAGTACATGAAGAGGATGTACCTCCCATTATGGTAGAACTTGAACCCTATACTGAAATAGTAGCATCTGAAAATCATGATATGCAAGAACCTCGGGAACCCCCTAATATGGATATCTCTTGAAAGAGAAATCTTTCTTGGGTAAGAGAAATCATACAAGAAGTAGCCTAGATATGGAGTTCCAGAAGGCTCCATAAGATCAAGCAAAAGATAAAAGCCATATTCTAGCTATGTATCTTTGATGTGTGACCTTGTAGATTAAGAAACCACCAACTATGAGGAAACTGCACAAAAGAAATAATGAGTTGAAGCAATGATGAAAGAATACCAGTCAATAATGAAGAATGATGTTTGGGATATAGTACCCAAACCGAAAAAAAATGTGTGGTATCTTTGAAATGGATCTACAAGATAAAACATGTTGTTGATGGAAGTATTGAAAAGTACAAAGAAATATTTGTGTCTATAGGATTCTCTCAGAAAAAGGGGATTGATTACGAAGATAAATTTTCTCCAGTATCAAGGTACACTTCCATCAAAATCATCATGGAACATGATTCCATGATGAAGTGGGACTTACACCATATGGATGTAAAGACAACCTTCCTTAATGGTGTGACTGAGGAAGAGGTTTACATCAAACAACCACAAGGATTTGAAGTCAAAGATAGAGTGACTCATGTATGCAAGTTGAAAAAGGATTTGTATGGACTAAAGCAAGCTCCTAGAGCTTGGTATGGTAGAATATATAGATTATTGACAAGCATGGGATTTACCAAGAGTAAAGATGATCCTAACCTTTATATGAATATTATGGATGATGAACTAGTCATACTATTATTGTATGTGGATGATCTATTTATGACTGGAAATGAGAAACATATCACATATTGCAAGAAGAAGCTAGCTGAATAATTCAAGATGAAAGATCTTGGATTGATGCATTATTTCCTAGGGATGGAAGTGTGGTAGAGCCCAGAAAGAATATTTATGAATCAGGGAAAGTATGCAGCATAAATATTGAAAATATTTGATATATTGGATGGTAAAGAAATGGCCACATCCATTGACACCAACCTGAAGCTGTTATCTGATGAGACATCAGAGTTAGTGGATATGACTTAGTACATATAGATTATTGGGGCATTAATGTATTTGATGAACACAAGGCCAGATATATGCTTTGTTGTGAACACCTTGATTCAGTATATAGTTAAACATATCCAGATTCACTTGATAGTTGCAAAGCATGTGATGAGGTACCTAAAAGGTACAATAGATTTGGGACTTTACTATGGTAGAGATCATGACTACAAATTATGTGGATATACGGATTCATATTGGGCAGGAAGTGTTGCAGATAGAAAGATCACCTCAGGTGGATGTTATTTTCTGGGATCCGCCATGATCTCATGGTGTAGTAAGAAACAGTCCAATGTTTCTCTCAGTACAACTGAAGCACAATACATTGCAGCTTGCTCTATTAGTTATGAAGCGATATGGATTCGAAAGCTGATGTCAGGATTTTTTGACATTGAGTTGGACACCACAGTGATTCTTTGTGACAACCAGCATTGTATAAAGATGACAGATATTATGGTGTTCCACGAAAAATCGAAACACATAGAAATTCGATAATATGGTACAAAAGGGAGCTATAAATATCCAGTATGTGAGTATCAATGAGTAGGTTGTTGATGCACTAGCCATGCCTCTATCTCGAGTAAAGCTTGAATATTTTCATGACAAGATTGGTGTGGTACAAATAGAATTTCCTCGCAAGGAGGAATAGTGATGGTACTACAGATGATGAATATATGGACCTTCTTTTAAAATGAGGAACAAGTCGAAGATATGGACTCTCCTCGAAAAGGAAGAATAGGTCAAAAACATGAACCCTCCTTGGACAAAGGGGGAGCATGTTGATAATATGGATCCTCTAAGGAAAGGGGGAGCGATGATGAGACTGACATTGATGATGGGATGCCATTTATTCTCCAACATGAAAGGGGCCAAGTGTGCCTAAAGATGCTTCCAAGGTCCGAAATTCACTTGTGGATGAGAGTATCCTCTCTTGAGGATGGAAGGTATAACACTCTATGCATGAGAGTGGTCCTTACTAGATAGGGATGGTCATGCAGATGTTACTCTTGCATGGAGAGTACCCACATCTAGTTTTGGATACCGTAGAATAAAAATCTCCTAGGAGTGGTACTAACCTTAGTGGTATGGATTCTCTATGATGATTCCTCATGGACGACAGGTACAAAATTGGTATGCGGTCGAGATATGCTATGCAGAAAATACTCTTGTATGGAGAGTATGCATACATTCATATGTAGATGACATAGAATAACAGTCGCTTGGGAGTGGTCCTAACCTTAGTGGTATGGATTCTCTATGATGAGTCCTCACGGACATTGTATTATAACACTCACTTGGGAGTGGTCCTAACCTTAGTGGTAAGGATGTTCTACGATGAGGGCCAAAATTTTGTATGCGACCGAGATTTGCTCTGCAGACAATACTCTTGCATGGAAGAGTATGCCTACATGTAAGTGTAGATATCATAGTATAACACTCACTTAGGAGTGGTCTTAACCTCAGTGGTATGGATGGTGTACAATGAGTCCTCACGGATGATAGGGCTTGCATCTAGGTACAGTCGAGAACTACATTTAGTTGTAGACGATTCAACTTGTCGATATCATGGACTTGGATGATGGAGAATTGCGTCATCCTTGGACTTATGTCCTAAAATGATAGGGCTTGATCATCTCACAAAGAGATCATGTGTAATGTAGGTAGCATGGAGGAAAAGGATCAAGTAGATCGAAGTACGACATAAAAAGGATCTAGTGACCGAAGTACAATGACAAAGGATCAAGTAGATTTAAGTGTGGTTGCAAAGGATCAAGAAGGATAGCAATGCTTCTACAACGGATCAAAAGGATCAAAGTGTTGTTGCAAAGGATCAAAAGATCAAAGTGCTGCTGCAAAGGATCGATAGGATCAGAGTGTTGCTGCAAAGGATCGAGAAGATTAAAGTGCTACTCTAAAGGATCATAAGATCAAAGTGTTGCTACAAAGGATTGAAAAGGCCGAAGCATTGATGCAAAAGGATCAAGTGATCATGTGATGCAAAAGATGAAGACATTGAAGAGTAATTGTTCCAGTTACTGATTGTGAAAACTTCCTATGATGTATAGATGTATTACCTCGATACTGCTAAATATATTGTCTCTTTGTTCTCCTATAGTCTATGATGATGTTGTCAGTAGAATAACCTTCTCATTAAGGGGGAGTTTTGAATATTGTAACTTCAAAGGATATTCTAAATGTATTTTACTGATGTAACCCAAGGGAGATGTTATTATTCCTCCTTCAGGGTATCACTATTGTAATTGATCATCATAGAGTCATGAGGTAAAGCCTCCATTGTAAGTCAGGTCATTAGTATCCTAATGAATAATATAAAATATTGTTTTGAGTCTTCCTAGTTGAATTCGGCCCATACAGTTTAGTGGGGACGAATTGTTTAGGGTAAAATTTAGTTGGCTCAATGTGTATAAATAGAAGTGATGTGCTTCTCATTTGAACACACAGACACTCACTTGTGTAGCGCATAGGGGAGAGAGAGAGAGAGATATCACAACAAGGAGGATAATAACTATTTTTCAGGCTTATATCTTATACATCTTATACAAAGGAATTTTTTCTGGGTTTTATTCCCCTTGAGGGTTTCCCAGGATAAATATTTTGTCTATCTTGTGATTGTGTTTCTATTAGCGATTCTAGATATGCTACTGCTATGAATTTGAAATGAACACTAATGATATATAGTCTAGCATATGAAATATTAACATGGGGAACATGTGGACCATGTACATTGAGAGAGAGAGTTGGAAGTGATGTTTTCACCTCCTTGCAAATAACACTCTTGTTGACTTGTGATTAGTCATTTGTTGTTTTAACCTTGTGTTCACCCCTATTTTGTTATCCCTACATGCAATCACCCCCCTTGAGTGTGGTATCATGCCCTTCATCATGTCTTATATGAAACCCTTTCCTAAACTTGTAAGGGCATCCTAATATTGAATTACATTTTTTCCCAAAAGATATGAAGCCTTGACCTTATTGGAGAAATCCAAATTTCATTGAAGGATAAGTTTAGCCTTCATTGTAAAGGCACCTTGAATAGGTAATTGAGGTCTATTGGATGTATTGGTTGATGTCTAGGGGATGGTATTGGATGTTTCATACCATAATTAAGTTGTTGTATATTCTACTATAACTATGTAACCCTATCCTTGATCACTTTCTCTCTCTCTCTCTCTCTCTCTCTCTCTCTCTCAGGTATGTTCATACCCTCAGGTAAGGGTCATTCTTTTGTTCCATCTATTGAATTTCCTCGAAGAGGAAATATATGACATGTAAGTTAAGTATGAGCATAAGGAAGGTTCTTCCCATCAAGAAAGTTATCATATCTGAATTAATTTTGTTTATGTTAATTGGAATTTATAATACTATTTTTGTCTTGTAGATTGTGATTTTATTTCAGTATTTTTTTTGGCAATTTTAAATTTTCATATAATCACAATGTTTTGTCAATTTCCCTGGTTTTAACGTTTATTGAGGATGATAGTTTCCTATCATTCCCATCTTTGGGCTTATATGGATTCTTTATTTTTTAGATGGTAACAGAATGGTAGAAAACTTATAAATATTTGATTGATATTGGAAAGATAATTGAGTAATTTATCTCCATGCCTCATGATGATTCATCTTGTGAGATACATCTATTTTCATCATTTGAAATGATTTATTGGTTGTAGCATAATATTTATGTAGAAACATGTCTATTTGTTGTTGTTGTTGCTTCAAAAAAAAAACTATTTTTGTATGTTTTTATGTCTTGCAACATTTTCCAAGATATTCTGATGTTTTATGCCGATACCACCGAGAAGTTATATACTTGACCCTTGCTGATACTTCCCCCAGGACAATATATGCAACATTGGATTGAACCTTCCTTATACGGTGATGATACAACTTCCAGTTACTGCATGGGGCACACGTGGACGATGTACATTGTGTGTGTGTGTGTGAGAGAGAGAGAGAGAGAAAGAGAGTTGGAAGTGATGTTAAGTCTGATCTAATATGATCTACAAGTTAAGTATTAGTATAAGGAATGTCTTCCCATCAAGAAAGTTATCAGATTTGAATTACTTTTGTTTATGTTAACTAGAATTTATAATACTACTATTGTCATGTAGATTGTGATTTTATTTTCAGTATTGTTTTTTTTTGCAATTTTAATTTTTCATTTAATCACAACACTTTGTCAATTTCCCCGGTTTTAACATTTATCTAGGATACTAGTTTCCTATCCAACTCCCATTTTTGGGTTGATATGGTTTCTCTATTTTTGTGATCATAAATGGAATTGTATCAAACTTATAATTATTTGATTAATATTGGCAAGCTAATTGAGTAATTTATCTTAGCACTCCTAAATGAGTCTATCATATGATTCCTCAGACAATGTGGGTAATGAGACTAAGAAAAGTGTGATATTTTTTTTACCATTATCTCGATTCTTCCTTATTATCCTTGTCGCAGACACGGTTATATTGTAATGGATAATGATTTTCCCCATTTAATGGATAATTCTTTGCCTCAGTTAATGGATAATGGAACATAATGGATAATGGGTAATGTAAGTGTGCTCCATTTGGAATTTTTCCCCAGCTGGAACTATTCCCCAACTGGAATTGTGCCACGACTGGAACCCTGCCCCGAATGAAACTTTGCCCAGGCTAGAACTAAGCCTTGTTGGAACTCTTTCACCGCAGGAACCTTGCCTCGAATGGAACTCTGGCTCGACTTGAACTAGACCCCAGCTGGAAATTTTCCCTAGTTGGAACTATGTCGTAGTTGGCACTCTTCCTCAGGTAGAAATTTATCACCACAAGAACTCTACCTTGGATGGAACTCTACCTCAGATAGAACTCCACCCCAGCTGGAACTTTGTCTCGGTTGGAACTCTGCCCCACTTAGAACTATATCACGATTAGAAATTTTCCCAAGTTGGAACTATGCTTTGCTTGAAACTCTGTCGCTATAGGAATTATGCATCAGCTAGAATTATTCACCGACCAGAATTATGCTTGGAACTTTTCCTTAGCTGCAAATTTTCCTCGCTTGGAGCTTTTCCATACAGGAACACTGCCACTATGCCATGACTATAATTATGACCATGTGCTACTTGTTCTTTTTACAGGTTTTTGTTCGGTTGGAGACTTTAGACAAATATAATATTTTAATAAGATGGCCATATTACAGGTGTTCTTTCTATCTAAACAATCGAAGTTTTTTTTTCACAAGTAAGGTAATCTAGTCTTATTAGCGATGCGGTGAAAAACATGGATTACATATTATTGGTGTTATTCCAGGAAGAGTTAACATATAGAGTAATCAAGGACAATAATGGGTGCAAATTTTTTTCTTGTTTGGCAGATATATGTAATGGTATGCAACACACTAAGTGTCGCACATTTAATAAACTTAGAGAAAAGGTACATTCATGTGAACCCATACAATGCAAGTTGGTGCCCCACGGGACTGTAAGTAGAAGCTTATATCAACATAAAAATTGGAAAAATATTGTAAATGAATAAACTATGATGTCGAATATTGTTTTAAGAAGAATCGAAAAGCTATTGAAACCGATGCTATTCACAAAGAGGTCCAAAAAGTAGTAATTTTTTTCTTTATTGATTTCCTTTTTAGGGATATAGATGACAAATGTTTCTTTATCTAGGATTGATCTTGTTTTTCTTGTTATATGGGGTGAAGTGTGTAGAGGAGTTGAGTACGGATGCGTTGGATAATGTGCAAAGAATCGTTTACAAATATGATGCACTATCAAAGGAAAAAAAATCCCTAAATAAGATTGTGCATAAGAAAATTATACAGGATAAAGATTGGTTTATGTTATGTAAAGTCCTCAATGAGTCACCATTGGAAATATTTTGCATTTCATATTATAATATGTTATGTTTCTTTGATTGGATATAGAACCATCTTTGTGTGGTATATAAACAAATAACCTTTTTCGAACATTCTTTGGATGTAACAATGAAATGTAGGTGGCTCTTCAGATTGTCTGGAGTGTAAAGTTATGTCTGTTGAAGAGATACTCTTTGTAGGTTTTATAAACCACTACAATTTTTATTACTTATTAGAAAGAACTCAATGAAAATTCTATGTATTCACATTATATCCTTGTAATGGCAGGGAGACAATATATTTGTTGGCAACTCGTCTTCATTGGATCTGAATGACTGTATTGAACAAGAAGAAGGAACTCCCCAAACATATATAGCTAGTGAATATGTTGATGGTGCAATGTATGACAAGACTACTAATGTGGTCGACCAAGAAAATAAAAAATCTACTTACTTTGTTAGCATTCAACATTTTGAAAATACGGTATTTCAAAACAAGACAACAGATAACGTTCCTTTAGGACCACCATCTTTTGACAGGACTCCTCTTGATTTAAATCATGAATTTGAATTTTCATTGACGCCACCTGCATATTAAGGCCTACCATTGTTTGAAAATACCCCCAAGTATTTAGAGGATGGATTAAACATTTCATTGAAGTTGCATCCATCTTCTTCCAATTGTGGTGACAGACAAAAAGAATGTGTCCTTAGTAGGAAAAAGACATCTTTGTTTACTGAAGAAGGTGGCATAGACGAAGAGGGTAGCACTATGCAAGGTCAAGGAAAGGTACTAAACGTGTTAAATGCAGATGATATATGGAATCCCCCTATTAGAAAGAATACAAATACATGGTGCAGGGGTCGCAAACAGACCTTTCTCACACTAGATAAAGAAAAGAATAACAATTCTAAATATCCTCACACTTTTTTCTATTCACAATCTATTGCCAAAACAAAGAGGCCACTCATATGCACTATGAATAAAAATTAGTTGTCGTGGCTATAAAGGTTGACTTTAATTTTTTATAAGAATCAATTTGTAGAACCATAAATGGAAGGCCAACCCTATACTAGTGTGAACTTCACGGTTGTTCAGTACATGTTTGCAGTCTGAATCTTTGGGAATTCCCGAAGTTGTGATTGTTGTGCTAAAGGGTATTTTACGCTAAATATCTAGTGATAAAAGGATTCTTTTATCCAAGAAAACAAAGAATGGGCATGCATTTATTTCTGAATATAAAAAACGTATTTTCGTTTATAAAAATCAATTTTCCTTGTAATTCCCATTAGTATTCTTTTTGTAGTGACAATCGAAGTCTACTATTATTTTGATCACATAATGAGAAATATGGTGTCAACGTCTTTTGCTATCATATTTGTGTTTCGTTGTGATTTGTGAATAACAGAATGTGCAATGTATATTGATTCTAAGTAGTAATTTATATTGAATATTTGTAAATGTTCTAGTTTCCAACGAAATTTGGATCGATATGTCTATATTTTTAATATATATAACTTTTAAAATATATTTATATAAATGTGTCCTCTGTGTCTGTGTCAGACACTCATATTTTAGTTTCCTTCTTGTCCCATGTCCTCATGTCATGTGACTTATTTGGATAGGCATTCCATGTATGGAATATTTTGATATGTTGGAAAGATTTAAGGGTATTGGACCTTCCATATTGCAATTTGAAAATTTCCTATACGTTTATTTTCTAATTTAACAATGTTCTTCTTGTAACCAGGTCCTTGAAAACATAAACAACACTGATTGTTACAGAATGGTACACAAATAGACATTGTGCATCAAATTGTGATGTTATCCATTCCTGGGTCAAGTGGTTATTGCATACGTCCTTCAGAAAAAATCACTAAACCATGTTCTCTATAATGAGATAGGTGTTTCTAGAAGGACTATGAATAATGAAGTGTACTATATTGCACTTATCGAAGGGCTAAAGGAATAAAAAAAACATGGTGCCAATCATGTTGCAATTGTCACCAACTCTGATTTAATAGTTAAGTAGATGAAAGGGACTTATAGAATTTGAAAATCCAATTTACAGTCCCTTCATAGAGAAGCAAAAAAAATTGCTAATTAATTTCAGTGTTTTACCATAGATTACGATGTCGATTCGAAGAGGATTTCTTGTGATATAGTGTCACAAGAAATGTCAACTACAAGTGGGGGTGTCCAAGAATACTTCATGCTAATGTCTGCTCCAACAAAAATTTGATATGGAAGACATTATATGTCTCCAATGTGTGGATGTATTCTTCTTATGATTGTTGTAATATATATCACCTCATGGCTTTATCATGGCTTTCACTAAGTGGGGTATTTTGTATGGGTGACTGACTGAACAATTCCTTTTGTAATTCAAATCCCATGTATTTTCAGCAAGACATATGACTTATGGTTTTTTCTTTTGGAAAATTAATGACAAGCACCTTGCCATTTTTGTACGCACAATTATTTTTGTGTATGTAATATAACTTTGTCGATGAATGGTCACTGATGTCTTCTATAACTTTGTTTCATTCCCCTATTGCATGGATTTTTTCTTCCAATTTTCTTTACAAAAATATTTTGAAGTGTTTGCTTGAAATATGCTGCAAGCATGGTCCCTTCCGATGATTGAAAGTGTCGCAATAGCGGCCTTTATTCCCAGGATTGCCTCAGTGAAACACGTCACAACAACGACCCCTTCCAATGAAATTTCTGCAATCGTCATAACCATGGTCTTGTTCGACGAGGAGCGTCTCAACTATAGTATTTCAACCGACAGTCTTTAGGTGGAAAATCGTCGGTCTCTTCCGATGAAAAGCATCGTAATGTGTCGACACATGTTTTCAGATAGAGACGATGGAGATGAGGACTCTTCACATGAAACATGTTGCAGCTACAACCTCATTCAACGAATGTTTCAGTTTCAGATGTCGTAAATGTGGAGACTTATGGTGAAACACTTCGTTGTTGCGGCCTCTTTCAGCATAGGCTTTCCGTTAGAGACATCAAAACTATGACCTCTTTTGGTGAAACATGTTACAGATGTGGACTCTTCCTTTGAATACTTCTTATATTTACACTGGTATTATTACAAGTAATTTTATAAACATTTTACTTGTTATTATTTAATTTAGTTCCAAGTAACTAATAAGCCTAAAATAAGTTAAGTTATTTTAATATGACATGACCCATTTTTAAAATCAAATAAAAATAAATAAATAACCACTTTATTTAATATATATGAAAGATATTTTTCAATAGTTCTAAGTTATTTTATTATGGCATGGCCACTTTTATAATCAAATAAAATTAATTAAATAAACACGTGTTTTAATATGAATAAGAGATATATAAACGTTCCATATCTTTCATGCAAGAGAAAACAATTTAGCAATTGGTCATGAGGTAAACCTGTGCTTTAAGTAAGTATCTCAATTTGTTGGAGAGATGAAAGAGGATTCTTTGTACTAAGAATATATTTTATTAGTCTCTCCATGCATTTCATTTATGTCCATGTTGACTAAAGCTATGTCAATGATTCATTTGTTTATTTTTCTTCTCTCACAATAATGTGTGACACCTTTCTTTGCTCCAAGTGTGAGTTTGTTCACGTTTTCCATGCACTATTTTCCAGAGCCAATTGAGCTCGATGAGATAAGATGATCACTGAAATAAGAATGTCAAGTTTGGTTTCATTTATAGAGCCTCTTTGATATCGTTAAACAATTTATACTTTGTGGACCATGGATAACTTTAGGGGCTATATTAAGGGGGGTTGCAAAAATTTAGTGGGCTATTTTCTTATACGGAAAGGGGTTTTTCAACTAAAATATATTCGCCCAATATTGATTAGAAAAAAAATAAATCCAAAATGAATAGCCTCCCATATATTAATGAGGAAAATGAAAAAAACTATTTTCTCCCTATCAAAATCTCCCTCCAATCTATCTTTTCCCCCTATTTCTAGAGAAATTCTAGTGAAATCATTCCTTTGCCCCCAATTTTCAGTAATGGAGGATCACAAGGGTTATTTTGCCCTCCATTTTCCTTGAAGTTTAGGAATATGGTTGCATTCACCTGATTTTTTAGTCAATTTCATGTGATACCTTCTTTGAGCCCTCGATTTCCAGTATTGGAGGTAAAATCAGGGGATATTTTGTTCTACATAAAGACTATAGTGATTCATGGTTCACCCACATCGCATTACACTTGCAGGGTGAAGGTCTTGGTTTACGCAATTCCAATTTACATTCTTAGTTTTATTGACATTTTAATCTTTGCATAACATCTCTGTTGTTGAAATATCAGGTATTGAAGGTGTGGAAATTGAACCCAAGTGATAGATCAATTACACTCACAAAATTGCTAATCAAACATGCAAAATTCATACAAAAGGAGACTAAAATTGGAGCATAACTTAATCCTGTATTGAATAGTGTACATAATCCAACCATATGAATTAATAGGCTGCTCAAATATATAATTACATGAGATATTTGAAAGCACTAGGTTTCTATTCAAATTGGTCAAAAAGTAGGCTTACTAAATCAAGTCAAATCCCCCATAGGTGCAAAAAGGACTTTCCAAATATATGAAGATGCTCAGGAATTGGATAAAGAAAGTGGTCAAGATAATAATTGATGGAAATACAACTCATTCATTCTTTTGTATGGAGAAAAGGAAGGAGGATTATGTGGGAAAAAAACAAGGCAAGTTCCCCTATACTAGCTTTTCCTTTATGCCTTAAAACTGCTGTAAAGCAAGGAAGCTTTCAAAAAAAGTAGAACTACACTTTTAGGAACCAAGAATAAAATAAGACTTGCTAAAATAGTTTCTAGGATGATTCCAAAGTTCTCCATGACCCAGTTTAGAAAGTATTGACTTCTCGGAACATGTGGAAGCCAACTAGCATAGAGAGGAATCTAGGAATCTAGGAATAAGAAAAAAATGATTTAATTAATTTCAAATATGAGTAACTATGGGTTGATTATTATAACACCCCCCCTTAAGCCTAACTTTATGAGTAAATATCATTAAATTATAGGGCCTAACAACAAGGCTTAGTCACCCTTTTGCATACTACATGTCCATACAACCAAGGAAAGAGGAAAAAACCCAGTGAGAAAATCCTCCCTTAAACATGGACAGGAAACAAAATTTTGGAAATCTTGTTATCAATCACACTTCACCACATGATCAGAAATCCCTAGTAGTGATTTGAGATTACTGAAGGTCTTCTCGCAGAAAACTTTGGTGAAGATATCTGCTACTTGTTTTGAAGATGTGCAGTAGAGTAGAGCAATGGTACCATCATGCACAAGCTCCCTGATATAGTGCATATGGATCTCAATGTGCTTGGTTCTTTGTCTTTGAACTGGATCAATGGAGATTCAAATTGTGCTTTGATTGTCACAATAGATGACTGTTGAAAACTCTGATTCGAAACCACATTCTCCAGGTATCCCTTGCAATGACAAACATTGAGTAGCTACATTTACAACTCCTCTATACTGTGCCTCTATAGATGAGAGTGCTATGGCACTATGTTTCTTACTTGAACACCTGATTGGTCCTTCTACAATCATGAACACATATCCTGAGGTAGAATTTCGATATGTGTTGTCACCTTCCCAATCACTGTCAGTAAATCCAACTAGCTCTAAGTCATATTTTTCTTTGTAGAAAATCCCATGAGTCCTTGTTCCCTGAACAAAGATTAGGATCCTCTTGGATGCTCTCCAATGGATCTCATGAGGCTGATCCATGTATATTGAAGCCACACTAACTGCATAAGATAATTCACGTCGAGTATGTGTAAGATAAAACAAACGCCCAATCAATTGCCTATACAATGTGTTATTTACCATAGGAGAAGAACCTGCTTCCTCAAGCTCAACTCCTGAAAGGAATGGAGTCTTGCTTGGCTTGCAATATTTCATACTAAAATTTGTGAGAAACTATGAAGCATACTTGGACTGGTGAACTTTGATTCCATGTTGGGATTGAGCAATTTAGATACCCAAGAATTGGCTCAACAACCCCAAATCTGTCATGGAAAATGCATGGTTCATTGCATCCTTCAAGAAGGAAATCTCTTTCTTTGAACTTCCCATGATTATTAGGTCACACACATATAAAAAATAATCATTAAAGAACCATGAATCATCTTCAAATGTACATTAGGATCATAATTGCATCGAACAAAAATCAGTGACAACAGAAAGCCATCAATCTTGGCTTACCAAGCCCTGAGGGCTTGCTTGAGCCCATACAATGATTTCTTTAACTTGCACACTAACTATGGCTTATAAACAAACCATTCATGTTTCTTCATATAAATATCTTCATTAATATCTCCATTTATAAAATCACACTTCACATCCATGTGATGTACTTCCCATTGCTTCGAAGCTGCAATGGCTAGAGCTAGCCTTATAGAGTCCATCTTTGCCACCGGTGCAAAGGTCTCATTGTAGTAAATACCATGTACTTGATAGTATCCCTTGGATACCAATATTTTCTTATATTTAAAATTTTAACCATCAGCAACAAACTTAGTTTTAAAGACCCACTTACACTTCACTAGCTTTCTCCCTGGGGGGAGATCAACCAATTCCCATGTGTTGTTCTTTTGGAGCAAGCTGAATTCTTATTTCATGTATGTTTTCCATGTTGGTTCATGTGCTGCATTTTCATATGTTTGAGGATCAGAATCAAATATCAAATAACACTTATCAGCAAATATTGGATCTTTCACACAAAGGGCACTCTCAAATTGAGATCTAGTCCTCCTATTGTCACTAGAATTTCCAGCTAGTTCCCTAGCTACATGAATGGTCCTTGATACCAACTTTGGTATTTTAGGGCTGTTAGGATATGCAATTAAATCATAATTATCAAACATATCATAATCATCAAACTCATTAGTCTCTTCACTTACAATCAATGGTTGTGGTGGTGAAGAGGACTCTCAAACTTCAACTGCTGCTAAAGGTTCTTCTTGAAACTAAACACTCCTTTCAAAGAAAGATTTGTTAGTGATAATTTTTATCAAATTGTACCCTTTTGAATCTTCATAATACCCAACAAATAGGCACTCTTGTCTTTGAGGTTGCAAAGCCTTCCTCTTTTCAATTGGAATTCTAGCCCAAGCCTTTGAGCCAAAAATCTTGAAATGGGTCACATCTGGATTGTTCCCACTCCAAGATTTGAAAGGAGTCATACCATCAATATGATTATGTGGCACCCTATTATGGATATAGGATGCACATTTTATAGCCTCAGCCCAAAACTTTGGTTGCAAATTATTAGCCTCCATCATGCAAGTTGCCATCTCCTTTAGTGATCTGTTCTTTCTCTCAGCAACACCATTTTGATGTGATGTGTAAGGAATAGAATGTTGCATCTGGATACCCGCATCTTTGAAATACTGGATGAACTCATACTTGAAATACTCTCCACCATTTTCATATCATAGGATCTTGAGTTTCCTCCCAGACTAGTTCTCAACCAAGGCTCTAAAGACTTTGAAAAGGTCAAAAACTTCAGACTTATGATTTAGGAAGTAAACCCAATAATACCTGGAAAAATAATCTATGAAGGTGAGTGCATATTTGGCCTGATTCATGGAAATATGAGGAAATGTACCAGCATTGTCACTATGAATCAACTTAATGGGTACAAAGGTTCTCTCATGACTAGCTCTCTCATACTTGTGCTCTGGGTGTTTTCCTAGGATACAACCTTGATAGACTCCTTTAGAAAACTTGATCTTTGGTAACCCTATGACCATATCTTTTTCACTCAAATAAGAAATATACTTGTAGTTAATATGGCCAAATATTTCATGCCAAATATTTCTTGCTTCATTAGCATGAGTAAGAAGAGCATAGGGGTTTGAGTAGGGTAGAAAGTGGGAAAATCTTTATACCTTCGAAGTGTGATCAACAACAACTTTTGCTATGAATTTACCATTTGAAATATTTGTGATTTCAACTTCAGTGGGGGAGAAGATAACTTTCTTTGGAAACCCAGTGTGAGTCATTTGTTACACTGAAAAGATATTAGAGTCAAGACTTGGAACATACAACACATTATTGAAATTACTGTGGTCAAGATCAATCCTACCCTTCCCCATACTGTCAGCCAGAGAGTTATCTCCCAAAACTATTGGTGGACCTTTCAACATGTCAAGAGAGGAAAATATCTTCCTTGTCAAAACCATATGTCTGGAAGCTCCAGAATCAATGATGAAGCTAGGTGAACTTGAGGTGCCAGCAACCAAAGCATGTATCTCTCCTTGTCTTCTGAATTTGATCCTCCTTCCATATTCTTTGAGCAATCAGGAAGGGAGATGTTGTTCTTCTCTAGGAGTTGGGCGAAATGTCAATTTTATTTTTCATACAAGAGCTCTCAGGATGATAGCCCTTACTACAATATGCACACTTGCTCATTTCTCCTTTGTTCTTCTTCTTTTGGAAGTTCTTCTTGGAGCTTGAGGGATCCTCTTGAGACTTTGACTTGTCTCTCTTTTTCTCAGATGGCTTTTTAGATTTTTTATTTCTTTTTGAATCCACCTTTGAATCTCCAGCAACCAAATATTGGCCTTTGGAAGGTTTGATGGTGCCCATCATCACCAATTTATCTTGCTCCTGGGTGAGAGATTCCATGAACTCAGCAAGCTTAGGCATCTTCCAAGTTCGAGCTATCAATTTAGTGGCATGGAAGGTCGAAACAAACACTGAATAGTCAATACCAAGCTTTGAGAGAATGGTCAAAACTAGTTGCTCTTCCTTCTTTTCAATCCCACATTGTTTTAACTACAAAACAAGGGCCTTAAACTTGGTAAAGTAGAGTTGCAATGGTTCGAAGCTACTGGGACTCAAGGAGATCCATTCATTCTCGATTTGATGTCCTCTCATCTCATATGTATTTCCAAAAATCCATTAAATCTTCTCCCACACCTCATTAGGATATGTCAATGAATCAAGATGAAAGAGGAGGTCTCTTGAAATGCTCAGACACAAAAGACCATAGGCCTCATCCCTCCTGTTGTGCAATTTGATTTTCTCTGTAGCTGCATTGGGCTCTACCTTAGTATTCATGGTAATGCTATAGAGACATTTCCCTCTCAATAGTATCTCCATCTCAACTTTCCATTCAAATAAATTGAATGGAGTCAAGATGATCCTTTGAGATTGGTCCATATCTCAACTCATGTGCCCTTCAGTCAGTAGAATGCGCTCCCAGTTAGTGATGTTGAACCTGAAATAACAAATTGGAAGGAGATAAATTGATATACAAAGGCTCTAATACCATGTGGAAATTGAACCCAAGTGATAGATCAATTACACTCACAAAATTGTTAATCAAACATGCAAAATTCATACAAAAGGAGACTAAAATTGGAGCATAACTTAATACTGTATTGAATAAGTGTACATAAGACAAAAATATGAAGTAATAGGCTGCTCAAATATATAATTACATGATATATTTGAAATCACTAGGTTTCTATTCGAATTGGTCAAAAAGCAGGCGTACTATATAAAAGTCAAATCCCCCATAGGTGCAAAAAGGACTTTCCAAATCTATGAAGATGCTCATGAATTGGATAAATCAAGTGTTCAAGATAATAAGTGATGGAAATACAACTCAATAATGCTTCTTTTGGAGAAAAGGAAGGAGGATGATGTGGGAAAAAAACAAGGCAAGTTCCCCTAGACTAGCTTTTCCTTTATGCCTTAAAACTGTTGTAAAGCAAGGCAGCTTTCAGGAAAAGCAGAACTACGCTTTAGGAACTAGGAATAAAAGAAAACTTGCTAAAATAGTTTCCAGGATGATTCCAAAGCGCTCCATGACCCAGTTTGGCAAGTATTGACTTGTAGGAGCATGTGGAAGCCAACCAGCATAGAGAGGAATCTAGGAATAAGACAAAAATGATTTAATTAATGTCAAATATGGGTAACTATGGGTTGATTATTCTAACAGAAGGGGAATGTTACACATGCAATTTATCAAAGAATACAAACTTGCATCATGCCTTTTATCCAATAATTAATGTGGCGTGCTCTTTATGAGAATTTTTATGCTTTTTATCCACAATGACAATAGAGTATTATATTGTAAATTTACCTTTTATCATGCTTTTTATCATGGATGTTCTTTTAGGATTGTTAAACTATAGGGAACTTTTAATTCTTAGGGAGCATTCGGTTTTATTAGGGATTTATTCTATCCTAGAAGTATTGGCTCCATTAAAGTGTTAAAGAGCTCAAAATATATGATTTGTTTTATTCCTTATCATGTTTAAACTATTGAATTGAATTTATATTTTATTAGCGGATTCTACTCTCGATGGAGAGACACCATATGGTTTTTATATATTCAAATTGAATCTGACCCAGTTGTTTAAAATGTTCTTTTATTAGGATCTTGCTCTGCAATTATTATTGGATCTAAGGTGTTAATGAGAGTGTATATGTTCATATTTTATGTATGTTATTGTTGATGCTTTGTATGTTTGTAATATAAATGAAAGTGCATTGATTATAATGGCGGGGTTATAGTAGAATGATCATTATTTTCGTTGTCTTCATGTAGAGTTGTACAAAGCATTATGTTAGACTTTTTTATTTGTATTGAGAAGTTCATGACTGATAGATTTTTTAATTTATATTTCCAAATTCATCAATTTTATTTGTGACCTAATTTTGTTGGGTTTGATACTTGTTTATGATATTTTTGTTTTTTGTAAAGTTTTTTTAGAAGTAAAATGTTTTTTGGTGATTTTTTTTTATTTGTAATTGCCATCATTATCCAAAAATGGATCTAGTTATGTATGATAAATATATGATTTAGTTGGAACACGATACTTTATTTCCATCATGATTGTATATAATATGTATAGGGCATGTTTGATATGAAATGTAAACATTATGCCATTTGATATCTAGTCTTTTGCATTCAATGACGGTGCTAAAACAATTTTACCACATTGTGCATGCTTTAAAAAATTTCAAGGACATGGATACAAACACCTCCTTAGTTTATTTAAGAAAAAGTAATATTTAACGATGATGTAGTAATTTTCTTTCTATTATTGTTAGTATATGTTCTTATTCCTAATAACCATTGCAAGTTTCTAACTAACTTTTAAATTCTAAATCGAATGACATAATTCATATTTTGATTGTTAACAAAAAAAGAAGGCAAAAGTTGCATTTGTATCTATAAACAAATAAGCAGGTTATTTTTTTTCTTAGAGGGTAGCTTAAAAATAAGAGATTTGGAAAATAAGCTGATTGAAAATTAATTCACTATATTAAGGTTGCAGTTCTCAATAATACTCCACGTTGTAATAATGGTTAGTGGGTTCCATAATCACTCCATAGTGTAAAGTGTTCAATTCTATCAGTTTGTTAGTATGTCAAGATTTGGGTCCCCACATGTCCGTTGGACCATTAAGGGATGCGATAAAAAGTGGATTCCCCACTTTCCATGAATATAGTTAGTGTAGTCGTGTTTCACCAATAAGTAGCTAGTTGTGAGTGACCTAATACTACTTGTGAAATGTATAAATAAATACCTCATCTCCTCATTCATGCATTTGTTCGTTTAACGGTCTAGGATTTGAGAGAGTCAAACTAGAGTATATGCTCTTCTATTACACTACCTTAGTAATCCACATATTCAAAAGCTCAATTTTCCTAGAAAATGATTCACCAAGATGTTACAAGGTTTTATAATTTGATGAAAGGTTCGCCAAGTTTTTACAATATTTAATAATTTAGTGAAATATTTTCCAAGATTTTACAATATCTTATAATTTAGTGAAAGATTCACCAATATTTTACAACATTCTATAATAGAATGAAATATTATCCAAAAAATTATATATACATATTATATTATTGATAAAATAGCCTTTGAATTTTCCTATATATTAGGGAGATTCACTCATTTATTATACATATAAATTTTGTGGTTGTTCTTAAAATTATCCTTGTTGTGAACAAATCATGTCTAAACAAAAGACTAGGATAGATCCCAGTGTTGTCTGATAAATATCATCCAAAGATGAAGAGGCCAGAGACCCTACTCTCATTTTTCTTTCTGGAGACACACAATGCATTACAAGATCCAACCACGAATTCAAATGGGGGTATATGTATCGATTCTTCCGAGCAGAGGAGTATCAAAAAGAAAAATTAGATGGGATCCTGCTCTTCAAAAAATTCAGAAGGTCGGGACATCATCAAGACGCATGAATACCTAAGTTGTTACCATGTCCAAAGATAATGGAATGGATCATTCCTTCAATAGATTCTATGCGATGCATTATCAATATTAAGGCAAGAGTACCCATCACCTCTTTCAAGCCTATAACTAATAAGCTCATATTAAAAATTTCTAGAGCCAAAGATAAGACTGGAATATGAGTGGTTGTAGTCTATCAAGCTAAACTATGTGACTATTTTCAAACAATCTTGGCTTCTAGATAAGCAAATTTGAAAAAACACTAGTGGCATATACAATACCAAATCACTGAGGCATCCTTACAGGATGACCGCCTCCATGTTGTGTATATTATATGGGGAAAGGATTCAACACATTTTAATATAGAGTGGTCCCCTCTTATAGATTACATCACTATGAGAGGTTCTATATTTAACTGGGCAGTGATCATCTCAGAAAACTTGGAAGAAGTAGTTTTGACTGCACAAAGAAGAATTTTCAAACAACAATCAAATTTTTTCATGTCTTCATATCTAGTGGATGCAGTTTGTGCATTCAATCCGTTTCCAGGTATGGGATGGCATTGGAAACCCAAGGACAATCCTATTAATGTATGTGTTCAATTTTTTTGGGCCCAGAAACACATCAACCATTACAAGAAAATATTTGAACATTTTATTCGGCCTTTGTACACAATTGTTCATGGAACCCTGAAAAAGTGCATATCGGATAACACCATCGCCACTGTGACACAACTATGATATCATTTCATTACTGAGGATGGAACTTATTGTGCATATATGGGATATCAAATATGCCAAGAATCATTCCCAAGTATGTTGCATATTATGTAGTGTTGAGATAAATCACTTAGAAAGCATTCATAAATGGTATAGGGTTTTCACTCAATAACAACAAGAAAGTTTCATGGCCACCCCTATCGGTTGTAGTTGGAGCTTACAGGTTTGGAAAGGTGAAGGAGGACCCTGAATTGACTCATGATTTAGAGAGATATCATTTTGGGTAAGGATGGTTCAAGAAAAACAATCGCAAGGGTACGGTGAAGAACCATTGTGTTGTTGTCACATATACTTGGTGTTATGCACACGAGCAAGCTCTAGAGGAGGAAATATACAAATGAGTATTTACCTTGGAATACTTGTTCAAGAACATGACAAAAAGAAAACGTGTTGAAGGATTTTATTCTAGCAAAGAATCCACACAAGATATGGTTCACAAGGAAATTCCTGGGGAGAAACAACCGAGTCTAGGTACGAGGGTAATGAAAGCATGAACAAAAGAGCACACAATCCCAATGTACAAAAACTAGAAGAAAAAAATAAATACAACAAGGAATACATTTCAAAATATATTTTCCAAGATGCCAAAGAATCTTCTTCTGGAAAATAAGTCACAGAAGAAAATACTCATGGAGAAAGACCCTGGGAGCAATAGATAAATATAGAAGGGGGGAAATGAAATCTTAAAAATGAGAGAACACAAGGCCAAGATCCAAAAAATACATGAACAAAAAAGAGTCGATGAGGAAGATAGAGAAGAATATTTTGAAAGGTGCCAATGAGGCGTCTTCTAGCGAAGAAGACACATAAGAAATGGCTCATGGAGAAATCCCTGGGGATCAACATACGAGACCAGAAGGAGTGGGGGGGGGGACGATATCATAAATAGATCAGAAAATATGGCTATAGTTCAGGAACATGGAAAAAATGAAGAGGAAGCAAGTGCAGAATATCTGGCCAATAAGGACCAAGAGAAAAACACCAGGAAATAGGGAACACAAGAGGGTGAGTTACAAGACATGGATATCGACTTTCCAACCTCTATATATGAGATTCAAGTAAATGGAGGACAATTTACTATGAAATAACTCATAATTAAAATCTATATCCCATCGATAAAAATCTCAGTGACTAGTTTTAGTTCTTATGAGTTCGATACAAAAAAATAAATAAATTGTGTGAAAACCAAAGAACAAATTGAAGATTAAATCACATCCCAATATTGTCAGTGTCCAAGTAGAAACCATAGCTGAGAATATCAATAAGGCTCCCATAGAAATGAAATTGGGCAATGTGGTCGGTGTGATGGCCACAACAGATAATGTAATTAAATTGTTGCATGATATAGAGAAACATAAGAAAAGGGTTAGATTGTTGGAATATCACCTCATGGAATCTAGGAATTCAAGAGTGGAAATGGGCCACAAAAATGATGCATTGTAGGTAGAGAAAATAATCCTGTAAAATGACAAAGACACCATGTAAAGGAAAATTTATGAGTTGGAAGCAGAGAAAGCGGGCTTGATGTCCCAAATACAACATCTGCAACATGAGAGGAGGATGTCGACCGTATAAGAAGAAGCTTCCAAGGAAGTAATAAAAGACATGTCAAGGTTTCACAAATACGCCATTGAACTACAGGAGGAATATTTTCGTGCTCAAGATAAAGTTACTGATATATTTTTCAAGCTCCATAGAACAAAAATTAAGCTTCAAGACATATATGTTGGGGTATAGGACAATACTAACAAGATCAACGGAATCAAAACCAAAATGGAGGTTATTAAATCTTGGAAAAAAGTGAACATATCTAGATTGGACAATACATCCAAGAAATCGAAGGAAGAACTACATCTTCATAATGCCACCCTAGACAGTTGCCTAAAGGTGAGGTAAAGTTTGCATAAGCACATCACTGCATCACTCGAAAAATGCAAAGTTCATTACACCTCGATCAAGAAAGTGTCCAAGAGATGTGCATTTCCACCCGAGGGACCCTTGAGTATCCTATATCCAAGGAAGAATGACTGATTGAACTTGGTACCATTAAGGTTGAACATATGGAAGCAGTTAGGATGTGACCCAGGCCACCCTCAAAGCCTTGTGTGGCCATGTAGTAACATGGACCAAGAAGTCCCATCTCATGACCACTTGCCATAGCACAATCACTAAGGGGATGAACACATTTTCAATGCAAATGACTAATCATTCGGTCTCTTGAAGATTACTTATCCAAGCCACCTTAGTGTTATTGACCAAGAGTGTGATGTTTGGGAACAATACATGAACTCCCAAGGAAATCCCCTTCAACATCATAAAATGTAATATTATTTTCTTTTTCTCTGTGAAAGTGAAATTGTAATATTTTATTATTGAATATTTTGGGGAGTAAAAAAGTCTCAATTGAGTTAAAGAATATGGAAATTCCTTGGACAATTATTTTGTAAATCTATAAATTAAAGGGAAGGGAAGAAGAAAGAGTTATTGGACTTAAGTTTTTTGTAACATGGATGTTGTGACAGTATTGATGTTGATTGCTATAGAACTATTTCATGCTTTATTGTTAGCTCTCGTCAAGAAATAATGTTTCATATATATGTTTGACTATTCTTACAACCATCAAATTCTTCTTACTATATATGTGTTGTCAACGTGTTTTTTATTTATATGGTTTGACTATGCAGAGTATTTCTTATTCTAAAAGGTCACCCTCATTATACAACCTAATAAATAGCTCATAGAACTAACATCTATTTCATTAACTGAAGTATTGGAAATGATTTACTTTATTCAGGATTATTTTGCATTTAGTTCTTCATACGTACTTTAAAAACTTAAGCAAGAAGAAACTCATCCACCTTCAAAATGGTGATGCTATAATATAATAAAATAAGGTATAAGTCATCAAAGATCTTGGATAGCCATGGCTGAAAAATTAAACCAACCATATATGTTACATCAATTGTAAATAAAAAGCGAGCATTAAGGAACTCGCATTGAGTCACTTACTAACATATGTGAGGCAAGAGAAAAATATTTTAATCATACACGTGAAAGATAAATTGTAATGGTGCATCTATTAATACAATATGGTTTAGTACGCAAATTAAATTTTGCTCCTTATAAAAAACACTAGATTAGACTCGATCACATGTTGCATATATTTTTCACAAGTCTCTGCACATCAATCATGATTATATAGAATGCTTCACTTTTCCCAATAGCCCCGTGAACCCTCACGTTGCCACCCAAATACCACCCTGAACTAAAAATAGCCATAAGATGAATGGCTTCCCATATTTTTGCTGCAAGTGAGGCAATACACAAGGATTTTTTTAAGAAATTTTCTCCAACACTTGCTTTCCTCCAAAATTTACTCTTACTCCAAAATTTGCAGAATTTTTGTAAATTCCAAAGTGGCAAAAGATTAGATGCACATTCGAGGTGTAACAAAAATTAACTTAGATGTATCCTTGACCATGCGACTTATGGAATAAATAATGCGACTAAAACCATTGACGATAATCAATAAAAAGCAACAAAGCTTAAGGAAAATAGAATAGTTTGGATACGATTTGCAAACCTTACCTTGAAATTAAAACACACACACACACACAATGCCTTTTTCTATCAGAAATCATCAGAAAACAATATTTACAGTTTCTTGACATGTAGATGGTCAACATCATCAAAATGGAATAGCAATGGGAAATATAGTAGTGATATAAACATTTATAGCTAAGCTATAACAAAAAATATTACAATTATATGAATAGGTCTCATAGGAAAACCTTTCCCTTCGGCGACTAGGGAATTGTCGACCAATCCAACATGTTCTGAAGGATGGGGATGAACACACGAAGCTCATTGATCTATCACAAAATATTTCTATTTGTATTACATCATGGAATATATAGTAATTACATGCATCTAAGCTTTTATTGCATCAAACGTACATAGAAAGAACAATATAAGTGGATACACCAATACAAGTAGAAAATGGTGATGAATACACAAAACAATCTAAATAAAATTGAAATCCTCAACTAATATGACTTACTGGATACCGTAGGGGATGTGTTATTTGATATACTCGGTGTCTCTTGTGTGGAAATTGAACCCAGGTGTTAGAACAATTACACTCACAAAAATTGCCAATTACACATGCAAATTACACACAAAGGAGACTGAATATGGAGCAGAACACTAATCTGTATTGAATAAGTGTACAATATCCAACCCTGTGAAGTCATAGGCTGCCACAATAAATAATTACATGAGAGATTCGAATGCATAAGGATTCCATTCTAATTTGGTCAAAAGCAGGCTTACTAAATCTAAGCAAATCCCCCATAGGTGCATAAAGCAGTTTCCAAATCTGTCTAGGAGCTCACGAAATGGAAAAATAAATTAGGAAAGCTAATAGATGATGGAAGGACAAATCATACATTCTTTTCTTAGGAGAAAAGAGTGGAGGATGATGAGGACAAAAAACAAGTTAACTTCACCTAGTCAAACTTTCCCAGTTGCCTTAAAACTCAGCAAAAGCAGGCAATAAAGCAAAAAAAGCAGACATGAGCTAGGAAGGATAGGAATAAATCAGATTTGATTCCAAGTGGTTTCCCAAGTGCTCCATGACTCAATTTTAGCAAGTTTTACCACTTTGGACATGTGGAGGACAACTTGCATAAGGTGGAATATGGAAACTAGGCAAATAAGACAAAAATGAATTAATTAATGTCTAAGGTAGCTAACTATGGGTTCATTATTCTAACACTCCCCCTTAAGCCTGACTTATGAGTAAAATATCAGAAAATTATAGGGCCTAGCAACAAGGCTTAGTCACCCTTTACATAATGCATGTCCATTTAACCAAGGAAAGAGGCAAAAACCCAGTGGGAAAAATCCTCCCTTAAACATGGACAGTAAAACAAAATTTGAAAATCTTGTCATCACTCATGCTTCACAGCATGATCAACAATCCCCAGTAGTGATTTGAGATTGCTGAATGTATTCTCACAAAAAAAATTGGTGAAGATATATGCTACTTGTTCTGAATATGAACAAAAGAGTAGGTGAATGGTGCCATCATGCACAAGCTGTCTGATGTAGTGCATATGGATCTCAATGTGTTTGGTTCTCTTTCTATGAACTGGATCATTGCAGATTCGAATGGTACTCTGATTATCACAATAGATAGTATTTGAGTATTTTGATTTGAATCCACACTCACCAAGTAACCCCTGCAACCATAAACATTGAGTTGCTGCATTTACAACTCCTCTGTACTCTCCTTCTGTAGATGAGAGTGCAATGGAACTCTGTTTCTTGCTTGACCAGCTGATTGGTCCTTTAGCAAGCATGAACACATATCCTGATGTTGAATTTTGATCTGTGTTGTCACCTTCCCAATCACTATCAGTAAACCCAATCAAATCAATATCAGATTTAGCTTTGTAGAAGATCCCATGAGTCCTTGTTCCCTGAACAAAGTTAAGGATCCTTTTGGATGCTCTCCAATGGATCTCATGAGGCTAATCCATGTATCTTGAATCCACACTTAATGCATAATAAATATCAGGTCGAGTATGTGTAAGGTACAACAAACACCCAATCAGTTGCCTATACAATGTATTGTTTACCATAGGTGAAGAATCTACTTC
Organism: Pseudotsuga menziesii; assembly: GCA_001517045.1. NCBI lineage: Eukaryota > Viridiplantae > Streptophyta > Pinopsida > Pinales > Pinaceae > Pseudotsuga > Pseudotsuga menziesii. Next base: position 564,490 of record LPNX010792606.1, on the reverse strand, counting down.
TTCAAGCTTAACTCCTGAAAGGAAGGGAGTCTTGCTTGACTTGCAATCCTTCATGTTGAACTTGTTCAGAAAATCCAAAGCATACTTGGACTGATGTACTTTTATTCCATGTTTGGTTTGAGCAATCTCAAGACCCAAGAACTGGCTCAATAACCCCAAATTTGTCATTGAAAATGCATGGTTCATTGCATCCTTCAAGGAGACAATTTCATCCTTTGAGCTTCCTGTAATGAGAAGGTCATCAACATACAATACAATAATCATTAGAGAACCATGAATCATCTTCAAATAGACATTAGGATCTGAATTTCATCGAACAAAATTCAATGATAGAAGAAAGCCATCAATCTTGGCATACCAAGCCCTGGGGGCTCGCTTAAGCCCATACAATGATTTTTTTATCCTGTACACAAGAGATGGATTAGTAGCAAAGACTTGAGGCTGTTGCATGTAAATCTCTTCAGTAATGCTTCGAAGCTGGAATGGCTAAGGCTAGACTGATTGAGTCCATCTTTGCCACTGGTGCAAAGGTCTCATTGTAGTCTATGCCATGTACCTGTGAGTAGCCCTTGTCTACTAATCTTGCCTTATATTTCAACGGTGAACCATCAGCAACAAATTTGGTTTCATAAACCCGCTTACATTGAACTAGCTTCCTCCCTGGGGGAAGATCAACCAGCTCCCAAGTGTTGTTCTTCTAGAGTGAGCTGAACTCTTCTTTCATGGTTGTTTTCCATCTTGGATCATGTGCTACATATTCATATGTCTGTGGGTCTGATTCAAATTCAATGTATTTACGTGACAAGTTCTTCCAGTAAATCAAGTCACATAATGGTGAAATTAAAGTTACCTCAAAGTACCAATTTCATCCAATGTATCATTGACCATGAACACAATGAATTTCCAATCAGGTAAATGTTGGTAACACTTGTTCATTAGAGCCTCCAACCATGTGGAAATATCGTCTTATGAATTATGTGATGCAATAACCCAAAAAATTGGTGCCCCATTTTGTTTCCATCGAGTGCCACAAGTGTGTATAACTAATACTGCAATATTTAAAGAAAAGACAAAGTCAACCCTGGGATACCAATCATAACAATTCAAAACTCAATCAATTGTTTCAAAAGAATCATTCAAAATTAACATTACTCCATATTTATTGCTGTTGAATGTAGAATATATTCCTATTAGACTATTGTGGGGTATTTTTTCCATTGTCTCTAACATCCATTTTGTGTGGATTCCAATTATAAATGGGACATTTGGACCATTGGGATTCAGGAAAAATAAAAAATCATTCGGTTGTCTCTAGAACCAAAGGTTGACACTCGTTTCATCTTTCTTATGCAACTAATAATTTCCCTTCCTTATGCGAGTATAGATGTTTACAACATATTTCCTGGTCAAGAAGAAATCTATACTGTATTGTTCGACATCTATATCCACATGTCGCTCAATGTGCATTTGACATACAACATCAATTGGAACTCCCATATAAAAATAACTTTCTGCATAACTGACAATGCAGTTCCTTGAAAGCTTGGGATAATACAGGGCCCTAGCGTCACTAGATTTGTCATGTTGACCATGAAAAGGACATTGATACTCATCTTCATGATCATATGTGTTGTATGCCAGTATTTTTATATGGGAACTATGATTCAAAACCTTTACAATAAAATGACATTAGCATCCCCTCTTTTTCGTAAATGGCCCTGGAGTTTATATGCATCATATCCTATTTTTTCCTCCAATCCATATGAACATGAGTAACTGCAATAGAGGTGCATAACCTCAATACATACAAAAAATCATATATCTACAATCATGAGTAACATCCAAACAAGGCTTAAAAAAATACTCATAGCTCATATCGCAGGGGAGTAGCACCCTTTTCTCCTGGGGGTTTGATTATTGTGGTTAATATGTCAAGATTTGGGTCCCCGCATGTCTGTTGGACCATTAAGGGATGCGATAAAAAGTGGAGTCCCCACTTTCCCTGAATGTAGTTAGTGTAGTCGTGTTTCACCAATACGTAGTTAGTTGTGAGTGACCTAATACTGCTTGTGAAATGTATAAATAAATCCCTCCTCTCCTCATTCATGCATTTGTTCGTTTAAGGGTCTAGGATTTGAGAGAGTCAAACTCTGGTATATGCTCTTCTATTACACTACCTTAGTAATCCACATATTCAAAAGCTCAATCTTCCTAGAAAATTATTCACCAAGACGTTAGAAGGTTTTATAATTTGATGAAAGGTTCACCAAGTTTTTACAATATTTAATAATTGAGTGAAATATTTTCCAAGATTTTAAGACATCTTATAATTTAGTGAAATATTCACCAAGATTTTACAAGATTCTATAATAGAATGAAATATTATCCAATATATATATATATATACATATTATATTATTGATAAAATAGCCTTTGAATTTTCCTATATACTAGGGATATTCACTCATTTATTATACATATAAATTTTGGGGGTGTACTTAAAATTATCCCTGTTGTGAACAAATCATGTCTAAATAAAATACTGGGACATATCCCAATGGTTTTTGAGAAATATCATCCCAAGATGAAGAGGCTAGAGACCCTACTCTCATTTTTATATTTGGAGACACACAATGCATTACAAGAGCTGACCATGAATTCAAATGGGGGTATGTGTATCAATTCTTCCAAGCAGAGGAGTATCAAAAAGAAAAATTAGATGAGATCCTGCTCTTCAAAAAAATCAGAAGGCTGGGACTTCATCAAGCCGCACAAATACCTGAGTTGTTACCATGTCCAAATATAATGGAATGGATCATTCCTTCAATAGATTCTATGAGATGCGTTATCAATATTAAGGCAAGAGTACCCATCGCCTCTTTCGATCCTACAACTATGAGATCATATTAAAAATTTCTAGAGCCAGAGATAAGACTGGTAGATGAGTGGTTGTAGTCTATCAAGCTAAACGATGTGACTATTTTCAAACAATATTGGCTTCTAGATAAGTAATTTTGAAAAAACACTAATGGCATATACAATACCAAATCACAGAGGCATACAGGATGACCAACGCCATGTTTTGTATATTGTATGGGGAAAGGATGAAACACTTTCAATATAGAGTGGTCCCTTCTTATAGATTACGTCACTATGAGAGGTTCTATATTTAACTGGGCAGAGATCATCTCAGACAACTTGGAAGAAGCAATTTTGACTACACAAAGAGGATTTTTCAAACAACAATCAAATTTTTTCATGTCTTCATATCTAGTGGATGCAATTTGTGCATTCAATCCGTTTCCAAGTATGGGATGGCATTGGAAACCTAGGGACAATCCTATTAATGTATGTTTTCAAGTTTTGTGGGCCCAAAAACACATCAACCATTACAAGAAAATATTTTAACATTTTATTTGACCTTTGTACATAATTGTTCATGGAGCCCTGAAAAAGTGCATGCCGGATAACGCCATAGCCACTGTGACACAACTAGGATATTGGTTCATCACTGAGGATGGAAATTATTTGCACATATATGGGATATAGAAGATGCCAAGCATCATTCCCAATTATGTTACATATTATGTAGTGATGAGATAAATCGCTTGGAAAGCATTCGTAAATTGTATAGGGTTTGCACTCAATAACAACAAGAAAGTGTCATGGCCACCCCTGTCGGTTGTAGTTGGAGCTTGCATGTTTGGAAAGGTGAAGGAGGCCCTTGAATTGACTCGTGATTTAGAGAGATATCATTTTGGGTAAGGACAGTTCAAGAAAAACAATCTCAAGGGTACAGTGCAGAACCATTTTGTTGTCATCGCAAATACTTGGTGTTATGCACATGAGCAAGCTCCAAAGGAGGAAATATACAAATGAGTATTTAACGTGGAATACTTGTTCAAGAAGATGACTAATAGAAAACATGCTGAAGGATATAATTCTAGCAAAGAAGCCACACAAGATATGGTTCACGGAGAAATTCCTGGGGAGAAACAATCGATTCTAGGTACGGGGGTAATGAAAGCATGAACAAAAGAGCATACAAGCCCAACGTGCAAAAACTAGAAGAACAAAATAAATACAAAAAGGAATACATTTCAAAATATATTTTCCAAGATTCCAAAGAATTTTATTTTGGAAAACAAGTCACAGAAGAAAATAATCACGGAGAAAGGCCCTAGGAGCAATAGAAAAATCTAGACAGGGGGAAATTAAATCATAAAAATGGGAGAACATGAGACCAAGATCCAAAAAATACATGAACAAAAAAGAGTCGATGAGGAATCCAGAGAAGAAGATATTTCGAAAGGTGCTAAAGAGGCTTCTTCTATCAAAGAAGCCACATAAGAAATGGCTCAAGGAGAAATCTGAGGGGAGCAACAAATGAGACTAGAAGGGGGGGGGATGATATCATAAATAGATCAGAAAAGGACACTAGAGTTCAGGAACATGAAAAAGCCGAAGAGGAAGCAAGTGCAGAAGATATAGACAATAAGGACCAAGAGAAAAACACCAGGAAAGAGGGAACACAAGAGGGTGAGTTACAAGACATGGATATCGACTTTCCAACCTCTATATATGAGATTCAAGTAAATGGAGGACAATTTATTGTGAAATAACTCAGAATTAAAATCTATAGCCCATCGATAAAAATCTCAGTGACTAGTTTTAGTTCTTATGAGTTCGATACAAAAAAGAAATAAATTGTGTGAAAAATGGAGAACACGTTGAAGATTAAATCACATCCTGATATTGTCAGTGTCCAAGTAGAAACCATACATGATAATATCGATAACGCTCCCATAGAAATGACATTGGGAAATGTGGTCGTTGTGATGGCCATAGAAGATAATGTAATTAAATTCGTGCAGGATATAGAGCAACATAAGAAAAGGGTTAGCTTGTTGAAAGATCACCTCATGGAATATAGGAAGTCAAGCGTAGAAATGAGCCATGAAAATGATGCATTGCAGGTAGATAAAAGAATCCTGTAAAATGACAAAGACACCATGCAAAGTAAAATTGATGAGTTGGAAGCAGAGAAAGCAGGCTTGATGTCCCAAATACAGCATCTGCAACATGAGAGGAGGATGTCGACCGTATAAGAAGAAGCTTCCAAGGAAGTAATACAAGACATGTCAGGGTTTCACAAATACGCCATTGAACTATAGGAGGAATATTTTTATGCTCAAGAGAACTTTACTGATATATTTTTCAAGCTCCATAGAACAAAAATTAAGCTTCAAGACATATATGTTGGGGTATGGGACAATACTAACAAGATCAACAAAATCAAAACCAAAATGGAGGTTATTGCATCTTGGAAAAAAGTGAAAATATCTAGATTGGACAATAAATCCAAGAAATCGAAGGAAGAACTACATCTTTATAATGCCACCCTAGAAAGTTCCCTAAATGTGGGGAAAAGTTTGCATAAGGACATCACTACATCACTCGGAAAATGCCAAGTTCATTACGCCTCGATCAAGAAAGTGTCCAAGAGATTTGCATTTCCACTCGAGGGCCCCTTGAGTATCCTATATCCAAGGAAGAATTACTGATTGAACTAAGTACCAATAAGGTTGAACACATGGAAGCAGTCAGGATGTGACCCAATCCACCCTCAAATCCTTGCGTGACCATGTAGTAACATGCACCAAGAAGTCCCATATCATGACCCCTTGCCATAGCACAATCACTAAGGGGATGAGGACATTTTCAACACAAATGACTAATCATGAGGTCTCTCTAAGATTGCTTGAGCCAAGCCACCTTAGTGTTATTGACCAAGAGTGTGATGTTTGGAAACAATACATGAAGTCCCAAGGAAATCCCCCTTCAACATCATAAAATGTAATTTTTTTTTCTTTTTCTCTGTGAAAGTGAAATTGTAATATTTTATTATTGAATATTTTGGGGAGTAAAAAATTCTTAATTGACTTAAGGAATATGGAAATTTCTTGGACAATTATTTTGTAAATCTATAAATTAAAGGGAAAGGAAGAAGAAAGGGCTATTGGACTTAAGTTTTTTTGTAACATGGATGTTGTGACAATATTGATGTTGATTTCTATAGAACTATTTCATGCTTTGTTGTTAGCTCTCATCAAGAAATAATGTTTCATATATATGTTTGATTATTATTACAACCATCAAATTCTTCTTACTATATATGTGCTCTCAACGTGTTTTTTATTTATACAGTTTGACTATGCAGAGTATTTCTTATTCTAAAAGTTCACCCTCATTATGCAACCTAATAAATAGCTCATAGAACTAACATATATTTCATTAACTGAAGTATTGGAAATGATTTACTTTATTCAGGATTATTTTGCATTTAGTTCTGCATAGGTACTCTAAAAATTCAAGCAAGAAGAAACTCATCCACCTTCAAAATGGTGATGCTATAATATAATAAAATAAGGTAGTCATCAAACATCTTGGATAGCCATGGCTGAAAAATTAAACCAAGCATATATGTTACATCAATTGTAAATAAAAATCGAACATTATGGAACTCGCATTGAGTCACTTACTAACATATATGAGGCAAGAGAAAAATATTTTAATCATACAAGTGAAAGATAAATCATAATGGTGCATCTATCAAGACAATATGGTTTAGTACGCGAATTAAATTTTTCTCCTTATAAATTACACTAGATCAGACTCGATCACATGTTGCATATCTCTTTCACAAGTCTCCGCACATCAATCATGATTATATAGAATGCTTCACTTTTCCCAATAGCCCTATGAACCCTCACATTGCCACCTAGAGACCACCCTGAACTAAAAATAGCCATAAGATGAATGGCTTCCCATATTTTTTCTGTAAGTGAGGCAATAAAGAAGGATTTTTTTAATAAATTTTATCCAACACTTGATTTCCTCCAAACTTTACTTTTCCTCCAAAATTTGCATAATTTCTGTAAATTCCAAAGTGGAAAAGGATTAGATGCACATTTAAGGTGTAACAAAAATTAACTTAGATGTATCCTTAACCATGCGACTTATGGAAGAAATAATGCAACTAAAACCATTGACAATAAGCAATACAAATAAACAAAACTTAAAGAAAATAAAACAGTTTGGGTACGGTTTGCAAACCTTACCTTGAAATTAAACACACACACACACAATGCCTTTTTCTATCAGAAATCATCAAAAAATAATATTCACACTTTCCTGACATCCAGATGGTCAACATCATCAAAATGGAATAGCAATGAGAAATACAATAGTGATATCAAAATTGATAACTAATATATAACAAACAATATTACAACTATATGAATAGATATCGTAGGAAAACCTTTCCCTTTAGCGACTAGGGAATTGTCAACCAATCCAACCTGTTCTGAAGGATGGGGATGAACACAGGAAGCTCATCGATTTATCACATAATATTTCTATTTGTATTACATAATGTAATATATAGTGATTACATGCATCCAAACTTTGATTGCATCAAACGTACATAGAAATAAAAATATAAGTGGATACACGACCAATACAAGTAGAAAATGGTGATGGATACACAAAACAATATAAATAAAATTGAAATCCTCAACTAATATAACTTACTGGATATAGTAGGGGATGTGTTCTTTGATAGAGGGTGTCTCCTATTCTTCTAATATACAAATTGAAATGGTTCATCTTCAAAATGGAACACATTTAGGTCAATATCTAATTCGTTGTTCTATTTTCTTCTTCACGTTTTATTTGCAGGGCCAAGGAAACTCTTCTTCCACTTTAAGGATGACTTGAAAGAACTCAATCCAAGTGTAAATTGAAAATCCATAATTTGTTGATTATTTTCTTCATCGAACATGTGTTTAATTAGGGATTCCAACTTTAGGTTACTTTCCAAAGTACAAGGAGGGATTTTTCTAACAATATCGATGTAGCCAAACACACGCTCCTTAGCCAATTTAAGTACCATGGAATCTTGATCATCACCTCCAACGACCACCAGAACTATGTTGCATCAACATCAACAATTGATGTTTCCATATCTATCTCAGTGGGATTATTGACTTCATTGGGTGCAACATTATTTTTTTTTTTGTAAGCAAGAAGGTCCTTCTATTATCAGCATTAAACCAACACACAGATAATTACATCAAAAACCAAGCTCTCCCATTTCTGGGAAAATAAGCTTTGGGATCAATCTAGCAGTCTTCCTCGAAAGGAAACAAGACTGAACTAGAAATATCTAGAATTTTTAAGAACTCTTAATGAGGTATCAGACATGAAAAACAGAAAAGCTGACCCAATTTGCAAAAAACAGAGACAAAATAGATAAACAAACACTACCAAGGAACCTGTTCATTCGAAAATATGCTCATGAGGATCGAGCTTTAACCCCAGATTCTTGGCTATTTCAGCTTGATTGTCCATTATCTTATTCAGGATCAGCATCATTTGATCTTGCTACAGAAGAATTTTCCTGTGCTGCTCATCCTTTTCAACAAGCGTTTTACCCAGGATGAATTTTTGCAACCATTACAACTCCAGCGACTTCTGGTAAAGGGTGAGTCTACCCCTGGAGGTGTTGGGGTCTAAAAAAATCTCCTTAAACTCTTTCCTAATTTCTTTCGAACCCAGGCATCTACATACTGAAGTAGCCTCTTGCTCATATTCATGAATGGTTGCGCAAATTGAATCTGGGCTTTCTTTCTGGAACCTCTTTCTTTTCTCCATAATTGTCTTCTAGAAGCGTAATGGGGGAGCCATTGGCTTATGCAAATCAAACCCCTGCGATGAAGAGGCGGAGCAAGTATGCTTGCAAGGAAGCATTGGAGCAATCTACGAGGTCACGAGCGAGCACAGATAAGGAGCGAGCACATAAAAGGAGAAAACACTCAGCGGAGAACACAGGATTAGGACAGAGGTGGAAATATCACTCACCCACTGCCAATCTGAGGGGGAGAGGAATCCGACCACTAGAGGAAAGGAAGATCCAATAAGAGCTAATGAAATACTAACAGGAATAACAAAGATGAAAACGAAAACCAATCCAGAACTTACCACCTCCAGATAGCTATACAAAGTTACAGAGGCAAGCCCATAGAGCGGCCATGACGAAATCAAAGAATTCTCCCTAGAATTAAGAGAGCACCCTTTGAAACATAAGTGGTGGTCGACCAGGGAGCCATTTAATCCCATAAACCTGAGATGATGATCCCTCGTGACATAGCAATGCGTTTCCTTCCCCGAATTCAGATCGCGGCCTGCCATGATTTTCCAAATGCGTGAGGAAGTATCAGTGCCTTAATGGTTTGTACCCCTGTCTATACGCTCCATTATAGCCCTGCAGAGAGGCAATATAGAAAAATCCTTCTGCACATGCGAGTAGTTAAGTCGCATGCTCCTGAGGTGAGTAGTGGCCACCGTCGGTGGCTCTGCTCGCCACGTGCCCCTCAACTTCTCCTGAAACCACGTCATATAGCACTTGCCGTGGGGATTGGGTTCAACATTTTCAAGTGTATCAGGTTCTACATTTTTCTCCAGTGACAACTCATGAATACATGATGAGAATTACATCTAATTGGAATTAATGGTGTGCTTGCATAGTATTTCCACAAACAGAACAAGGGAAGTCACGTCCTATAAAATTTGTATGATATCATGTGAAAAAGGTATTTCTTGTCGTGATTGGTTGGACTTCTCACCCAATAAGAATGATATTTTTCCTCACGAGGCCAAGAATCATTATTAGGAATTCGTTTTGCTTTCTCCACCGAGGATTCAAAATATCTAGCTTCTTTCAAAATATCTCTAAATCGGTAATACAGTTCAACATTTTTCAAGAGTTGGTGTATCAACTAATCCATTCTATGACCACAATTTTTTCATCGATCCGATAGAAATTTAGACTTCAAGAAACAATGGTATGGCTCGACGGAATTATTTGTCTCTTGGTTAGCATGGGGAGAATCCTAGGAGAATTTGACCCACATCCCTAATATAAATAATGAAGTGAGTGCAAGGAAAATATTTATAGAGAACAAAATCCAACTAAAAAACATCATATGTGAGCTTACGCAATTTGTGACCTGCAACCCAATTGGAGTGAAAACACTTCAAGAATTTTTCCTCTGTTGCAAAATCCATAAAAAATCTATCCATGCGCTTGATGACAAATTCATCATTAAGACAATTGTTCAGAATTTTAACCAACCTATCCAACATATCATTTGTTCACTCTATACTAGAGGATAATTTGTAGATATTTTTTTCCATGCCCTCAATACATGCCAAACACACGGTATCACCCAACATCATGTTACCCTCCTGTCAAAGTCAATGTATTTAAGTGACAAGTTCTTCCACTAAATCAAGTCACATCATGTGAAATTAAAGTTACCTCAAAGCACCAATTTCATCCAGTGTATCGTCGACCATGATGCAATGAATTTCCAATCGGGGGAAAGTTGGTAACACTTGTTCATTAGAGCCTCCAACCATGTGGCAATATCGGCTTATGTATTCTGTGATGCAATAACCTAGAAAATTGGTGCCCCATTTTGTTGCCATCGAATGCCACAAGTGTGTATAAGTGATACTGCAATATTTAAAGAAAATACAGAGTCAACCCTGGGATACCAATCATAACAAGTCAAAACTCAACTGATTGTTTCAAAAGAGTCATTCAAAGTTAACATTCCTCCATATTTATTGGTGTTGAATGTAGAATCTATTCCTATTATACTATTGTGGGATATTTTTTCCATTGTCTCCAACGTCCATTTTGTTTGGATTCCAATTATAAATGGGACATTTGGACCATTGGGATTTAGGAAAAATAAAAAATCATTCGGTTGTCTCTAGAACCAAAGGTTGACACTCGTTTCATCTTTCTTATGCAGCTGATAATTTCCCTTCCTCATGCGAGCATAGATGTTTACAACATATTTCCTGGTCAAGAAGAAATCTATACTACATTGTTCGACATCTATATCCACATGTCGCTCAATGTGCATTTGACATACAACATCAATTGGAACTCCCATATAAAAATAACTTTCCACGTAACTGTCAATGCAGTTCCTTGAAAGCTTGGGATAATAAAGGGCCCTAACGTTGCCATATTTTTCCTGTTGACCATGACAAGGATATTCATACTCATCTTCATGATCATATGTGTTGTATGTCAATATTTTTATATGGGAACTCTGATTCAAAACCTTTACAATAAAATGACATTGGCATCCCCTCTTTTTCGTAAATGGCCCTTGTGTTTATATGCATCATATCCTATTTTGTCCTTCGGTCCATATGAACATGAGTAACAGCAATAAAGGTGCATAACCTCAATATCTACAAAAAAACATATATCTACAATCATGCGTAACATCCAAACAAGGCATACCAAAATACTCATAGCTCATATCGCAGGGGAGTAGTACCCCTTACTCCTGGGGGTTTTCTTACTGTGCATAGGAAACTACAGGGAGCATCGGGGTTGCTTTCCTCCCCTTTAATAAAGTTAGGGACTCTGTGTGATGGGATCAATGCAACAATATCAAACATAAGGATATATTTTTGAAATAGTTCACTCCAACGTAAATATTTGCTTGAAAAGGTCATAGCTCGCGGTTCTTGGACCTCAAGGTTCATTACCATATTCCATTTTTTTCCTCCCCATTTTGAATGGAAACCTATAAACAATGTGTCTTATACCGCTGAGGTTATTGTGTCAACAACAATCAAACTTTGTTGATAATGGTATATGATGTCTTCCATTCCAAATATTCAATCTACATTCAATTTAGAGGATGCAGAAGTTACGGTAGTCAATGATGATTCCATATTGAGAATTGAACATAGTCTAATCAATTTCACTATTAATAATTGAATTTATCACAACAATATATCATAGTTTATGTCACAAAGATATATCAAGAGCTTGTCACAAGAATCACTTCAGCATTCTCTCCTCCAAACACACACTCTAGGGAAGAGCTCCAACAACTACTTTATGGCACTCATGTTGGCATAATCATCATGTTATATTGGAGCTTCAGATATTTCTAAGTACACATAGTCACATTTCAACCTATAGATCAAATATTTAATGGCAGTTTTGATATGGATCCTATTGGGGTCATGAGTCTTTAATAACAACTTGAAATTCTATGGGTATGTTGATATCCTTGGCCATTAAAACTTCTAAGTAGGTTTTTATAACTTTCACAATGATATGTCTTAATTACATTAATCTACGCAAATTTCTTCCTAAGAGATTTGGGTTAGTAAGTGGATATAAAATTTGGACTTGAAATTGGTATTACAAAACATTGCACTCCTTTACAAACTTTGCTCTAACCATTGTCATATGGTTACTCCCTACCCGAAGACAAAGTCGTGTCAATCCAAAAGGAAAACATAGGGAAGCATCTTAATGGAAAGGCCCAAAAATGGACAAGAATTAGGTATAGATAAATCCATAAGGTTTAGTATGAGAAACGAGCACCCACCCTCAGTGATGACAGATTGAAGGGATATGAACAGTGTGCAACCACGTAACTTAAGTACAACTACAAATATTTTGTGGTAGAGGAATTAAATTCTAACAATGGTTGTCAAATTTGGTGTACTTGATTCCTCATCAGCATGTACAAAAAGTACTTACTTGAAGTTTGTGTTAGCTCAAGTTATAGATCAAAATAAAAAGTGGAAACTAAACTAAACTAGTAATTGAATTCTTTAATCATGTATGGAAGATAAATAAGAAAACTAGATAAAAAGACAATATCCATCACATGTAAAGAATGGATTTTATATTGTGACCCTAAGACTCAACTGAAATGATAATACCTTGGTGTAAGTTGCAGAAGGAAACTGACATCTACAATTGAACTAAGAGAGGGTTCTTTTATTTTTTTTGTGCCCAAGTTTTCAACCAAATGATTATGTTGATTGCTTCCAAATGGTAAAAAAGGAACACAGTATAATGGTTATTTTTGTTACTTCAATTCAAAATTCTGACATCACAACCTTAGTGTCTATATGGATATATATTGGTGAAATTGAAGGGATTATTTATAATAAATGTTATGGACAATGATAAGATCTATCTACAATGTGAATAATTTTACTTTAATTGATGTTTTAGTGGGGTAGTTAGGTTTTGGAGAACAAATCAACACCTATTTTCAGCTATAATGGTTATGGTTTATCCACTTTCAACCACTACATCATTTTGGAAGGTGCACAACATTTATGATTAACTAAATTATGGTTTTGGGACCTCATCTTGGTTTTGTAGGATTTTAGCGAGACATGGCATCGACTCATTGTACAATTTTAGGCAAAATTTGCGATGTGTCAATTTTAGTTGAACTTTGAATTTTCTTCAACTTTTGGGCCATGGGATTTGATTAGGAGATTGGTGATTATCCTCCCATGAGCACCATATTCAATCCAACTTCAAAACGTGCTACCATAATTGGTCATGATGAAGTAATATTCAATTTTCGATTAAATATGGATCGATGCACATTGGCAGTTGCAATTGTAGACCGCTTTGTAGCTGCATATTAGAGGGGATAAGAGGGTTACTATTCTTTGTAGCTTAATTAATGCACATTTTGAGTAAAATTTGAAACTAATGAGGAGTTCCTCTTGAAAGGATATTTGTCAATAGTTATGTATGCTTTAGTTGTGTATGCTTGAATCTTTGAAAAAAGTAAAAAATGTTTGTGTATAGTGCCATAACCATCACAGATAGAATTTTTTCAAATGCATACCCTGTTGTGGATGGATTTGTCCCTTTCATTGGTAACAAAAATAGCATATAGATATTCAGTGCATTTTGGATGTGAAATATGTTCTATATTTTTAGAACATAAATGAACAGTTAAAAAAAATTCATGTATAGTGAAACAAATGCACAGTAAAAAAATTTGGTGTATAATTCCATAATCGTTATGGCTAAAATATTTTGTTAATTCCTACCTTGGTATAGATAGATTTGTCCCTTTCACTGGAAACAAAATTTCATATATTATTCTTCACTTCTTTGGGATCATAAAAAATAATTGAAATTCCATAAATTTCATAAGCTGCAGGAATAGAGCAAGTGCACAAACATTCACAATAAAAAAACAGAGTATTTTTTAAGTAGAAACTCAACGAAAACAATACAGTTCAGGGATGGAATTTGACGAGTAAATGCCCGTCATGGGTCATTTTACTCGTCAAATACAGCTAATATTTTACTAAGACCGTCAAAATCTGGCTTAGAATACAAAAAAACATTTCAGATTTTGATTATTACCGGTAATTTTGACGGGTGTCCGCCATTTGAAAATCCAACCTAGACTAATTTATCGCCTTATCTTCCTCTGCTTACGTTTACTCTGGTTCTCATCGCTTCGATTTCATCGAATCCCTATCTAAACAACTTCTATGCAAATCCTACCGGGAAGTTTGAATCCATGCGAGCGGCAAAATCACAGAAGAATCATAATTACTTTGTGTTAGTGGATGCATTTAATGTCACATATCATTATATGGCATATCCCTATCACGACTCTGAGGGTTGTGTATTCGTTCTAGCTCGGATCAGTCCATGCGGAAGAATGTTGTGTGATATATGTAATCCTATCTGTTATAGATTCATTGATCACTAAACCTTAAGTTTGAGTAGACCAGTTCTTGCACTTCGTTGTTGGAGATGAAAAATCCAGCTTAGTTTAGTGAAGGACTTGATATACTTAGGCTTCTTGGAATCCATTGGCTTTGTATTTTCCAGATCAGGGTGTTGGATTCTTTACATCCACTAGTATCTTAGTTTCCTTGGCCGCTTTGGAGGTAGGATCCTTGCCAACAGTAGAATTAGTGACTTCCTTACCAATATTTGGATTCAATGTAGATTTCACATCCTTATTAGATACCTAGGTCACTCTGGGGTTGGTATTTTTGTTAGGCACTCTCTGGAAATAAAGGAAGTATTAACCTTAATTAGCTTGCTAGACAATAGAAACTTTTTTAACTAGTTGGGTGTCAAGGGAGAGAAGTTTTCTCCTTTTGAAAGCGCCTTCACCATTGTGTAAAAATCTAGTTTCAACATAAGTATTTCTTTCTGGAAAATGATACACATATTACCATGGTTGACTCTCTTGGGAACTTCTTCACACTGATACCTGCGTGGTTCAGAGATATCTGCTAACATTGGAACAATATGGAGAGAATGACAATACATTCAATTAAAACTCAAAATCTTAAGAGAATTACAATATAGTAATGACTATATTGATGTTGGTATTATAGATTTATAACTTGTTGATGCATAGTAGGATTACTTCCTTTGTAGGAGTAAAGACAATATGCAACACCGGTTCCTAAAGAGATGGATATTACATGGGCTTGTACCTATGTATTCAAGTAGGATGGATTAATGACTACATGGACATTCCAAGCATGTTGAATAGATGAGGAATTTAGTAGTTTTGGCGAGGAAAGGAGTGCTAACAACATACATGGAATGAGGATAGTTCCTAGTAGTGGTATAATTTTAGGAAATTTTGTGTTAGTTGTGGGGTGTTTGACCTACAACAAGAGGACTGTGCATAGTAGAAGTAGAATGATAGAAGATTATAATTTTTGGCTAATCCATGAATGTGCTTCATGCTTTTTTGCAAGCGAGGTTCCAAAAATACATGTAGCCAATCCTCGATCGAGTTATTTTTAAACCCTCAATTGAGGTTTAAATACCTAGATAGAGGGCTTAAAAATACCTCAAACGAGTGCTTAATAATACCTCGATCGAGGGTTTTTTTATACTACATATAACAACAACAAATCATGGCTTATTCCACCGCGTCTGTTTCATAGAAACTCAAGCAAGGACTAGAAGAAAGGGGTTATATATATAATATATGAGTGATTGGTGTTTATAGAAATGATTGAAATCATGAAAAATATAAAGAAGGGTCCCTTATATCCATTTTTCATGATTTCAATCACATCTATAACTCCAATTACTCTATGACTATTTACTATTACTCACAAGTATCATTTTCTTATTGAAATTATGTTTTACTAAATTTGATTGTCTTATAATTCTATGCTTGATTTTAATTGAATTTGAAGAGCTTGATCCCATGAAGGTTTTAAATATTAAAAATATTGTTAATTTATAAGGGCATTCACATAGTTAATTGTTGTGGGATAATCTAAGAATACTAATTTTATACGATATTTTACAAACTTCGATTAAAAAAAAAAATTGGGTACCCATTTTTTTGTGCACATTAATATGGGAATCAAGAAAAAAAAATTAATCAAAGTTTTCAAAAGCTTTTTTTATGATTATTGTTTAAAGTTGTGCATATATATGATAGTTTTGGAAACTAAACATACTATATTGCAAATGGGAATTCGATTTTTTGTATTTGTTTAATTTGAACTCAAAATCAAAGACATTGATATTTAAATAATGATGTGTAATTCCAATTGTAATTAATTTAGATTGTAAGTACACATTGAATTTTCAATTGGAATTCCAATTGAAAATTCAATGTTTACTTACAATTTAAAAAATCAACTTAAATTACAAGATATAAAACAAAACCACGATCAAGGGCTTAAAGAGAGATCAATCGAGGGATTTACACAAACCTAGATTGAGGTCTTGTCAATACCTCGATTGATATATTCAAAAACCTCAATCGAGGGCCTAAAAAATAGGCTCATAACCCTTCTTTTTCAGAAAGGAAATTTTGTGTGCCTTTCAAGGGCTTAAACTATATCATTGAATGCACATTTGTGGGTGGAATTGAATCGTTCAATTTGTCAACATTTACCAACAACTACTGGAAGGAGGATTTGACCCCCTGGTTTTATAAGCTACCACTAAAAGGATGATATGACACCCTATTTACTAGCTACCACTGGAAGGAAGCTACGACCCCCTAGTAAGCATGTTGCTTACCCTAGCACCTCCCAACCTCCCTCATATGATAATTTGATATCTAACTGTACTTCAATCGATTTGTCAATTGAAAGTGGAGAGACAATTTCTTTCACTCATCATTTTGTCTATAAATACCCTCTAACATGTTTTCTATGAATGCATCTCTCCACCCTTGCACCTTTTCATTCTTAGATCGTGCCTCTTCATGAAAACTCAATTCTTCATTTTAACAATTCTTTAACTCTATTTAGGTTTATCATTCATACATTTCCACAACAAAATCTTACCATAATTGCCTCTATGCAATGATAATTCTTTATCAAAAATTGTTATAGCTCAAAATGACACATCTCTACCTGTGATCACTTTCCCATGATTTCGTCACATGTTGACACTTCCATGACGACACTTCAGAAAAGTCATTGAAAGTCACTGAAAAAAACACCTAACTTGGAGGACCCGTATCTTGAGTTTTGTAACTCCGTTTGACCTCATCTCGACACCGTTGGAAAGGTATTTTTGTTAGCTAAAACTTTCTAGAAGACACCAAATCCTGAAAATGCCCAGAAATACCATAAAATGATTTTTTTTATGTGTACGTGTGTTTCCTTAAGGAAACCCGCGTACATATGCGAGTTGCTATATGTAATAGTCGCGTACGCCTTAAATACGTGACTTTACTCATTGAAACCCATGTATACCTCCTCATGTACGTAACTGTTGTTTCTGTAACTCGTGTATGCCTCCTGAAAATGTCAAAAAAATACGTATTTTGAAATTCGGGTAGTTTGGGTAGTTATGCAACTGACTCCTTCAGTTGTAACTACTTTGTCTTCAACCCTAACTCTTCATTAAGCATATAAATAGAGGCAGGGAGGTCCATGAGAGGAGACTGGAATCTTTGCATTGTTATGCTAGAGGAATTGGGACTCTCTTTTCCCACACCTTTGCCCTAGTGATCATTCTCCTTGTGTTGCAGAGCTTGGAGGCTGAGTTCCTTGGAGAAGAGAAGCAGCAAAACCAAATCAAGGTTTCGTGAGGTGCCAAACTTGAAGAGAAGGTATAATTGCACTTGTTTTCAAGATTAATAAAGATGTGATGTCCTTCTTCTTCCCAAATCATTGTTCAATGTGTGATTGAATCTCTGTTTATGATCATATTATGATGTTAATCAGATTATTATTTCAATTTTATTTGATTGTCATTGCTTTATATGTGGTCATATTGGTTTGAGGAAGGTATAATTCATTTTGCAGGTCTCTTGGAGCAAGAGAAGCAAGAAGAGGATTGAAGGGCTGCTTGGATCAACCTTCATTTGGCTAAGGTATGAACCAATATAATCTATGAATCTTGTTTATATATACTAGCATAACCATTTGCATCCACCTGTCAACCCCAATACGTTGATGGACTCTTAAACCCTAGCCATAGGATACTTTCCTTTACAACAAAAATTCTTCCAAATTTTCCTTTTTCTGCAATGATATTTCCGTAATAGATCCTTTCTACAACCATCCTAAGTTGTTGATACATTGTAGACTCTTTCCTGTCCATCGATCTAATACACAGATTTCCATCTGTAATTATCTTTCCACAATTTCCTTACATTTCCACAATTGTGTTTCTGCAACAACCTTTCTGCACCATTGATTTCTTGGGGACTCTTCCCTGACCGTTTATCTGAGATCATATGTGGATTGTGGATTGCGTATTTTCATTTTGAATTTTCTAAAAATGTCCTTCCGCAACTACCTTTTCACAAGATACTTTTTTCACCGTTGATTTCTTGTGGACTCTTCCCTAGTCGTTGATCTTTATATCAGATGCGAATTGCAGATAACGGGTTTCCAAATTTCTTAAAACTGCTTCCATAATTTTATTTCCATAAGATTTCTTCTGCGCCATCGACCTTATGTGGAATCTTTCCTGATCATCGATCTTTAGATCAAATTCGGATTGTGGATTGCAGGTTTTCCAAAATTATTGAAAATACTTCCACGATTTCCTTTTTGCAATCTTTCTTCTGCACCATCGATCTCTTGCGGAGTCTTCCCTGACCATCAATCTTACGAATTGGGGATTGTGGAATGTGGAACCACACTTTCCCATTTCGGACCTCCACAATTCTCTTCCACAACTTTGTTTCTGCATTTCTTTTGAACTGTCGATTTCCTTGTGGGTTCACTCTTGACTGTCGATCTACGATCAAAATGCAGATTGCTGATTTTCACTTTTCTTTGTGCAGAAATCATTAACCACCATTTATTTCTTTATGGATTCAATCCTAATCGTTGATCTACGATCAAATTCATATTTTTGGATCTTCACTTTTATTTTTGCAGAAATCGTTCACCACCGCCGATCTTCTCAAAATCGACCTCCACAATTTCTCTTGACTGATCTGGACCGTCGAATTTTTCACTTCACTCTAGCATTCAAGAAAGTTATTTTCCATGCATATTTATTTTGTGGATCTTATTATAGACCATTGATCTTTGTCTCTTGAATGATATGGGTTGTCCAAAATTTATTTGGTGCTTCCACTACTTGATTTGCGGATCCCCAAATCTTCTTGGCGCTTCAGACTATTATCTACCACTCCTCGCTTTGTAGATATTTCCCCTGTCATCAATCTACAATCCGATGTTTGGAATTTTTTTTGTCAGCCATCTTGTCTTTGGTTATTCCTTTGTTATTACTGAAATTCTTTGACATCAATGACAACTATTTTCAACAATATCCCCCTTTGACATTGATGGAAAATACTTAATTTTCTCCCCCTTTGACATTAATGACAAAGGTTTATTCTTCCCGATAACTCCCCCTGTTAACGTATCTCCCCCTTACATGATTCCTTTTTCTCCTTTTTGTTCACTGTAAGGAGATTAATCCCATCTTTTCCCTAAGATTCTCAAATGCTTCTTTGGGTAGTGGCTTTGTGAAGATATCAGCTATATGTTCTTTGGTGTCAAAAGTTTCTATTTTGACAACCTTTTGCGACACTTGATATCTTAGAAAGTGATATTTTATTGGTATGTGATTTTTCTTCGAGCGCGTGATAGGGTTCCTTGATATATTTATGGCACTCGTATTGTCACAACTTATCACTATTGGATCTTCATATTTTACAAGTAAGTCTTCTAATGTTTGTTTCATCCAAATGAATTGAGTACAACATGATGCATCAGCGATATATTCAGCCTATGATGTAGATAGTGATATGGAGGATTGTTTCTTGCTTAACCATGATTCCAAATAATTTCCCAAAAAGAATGTTGCTCCACTGGTACTCTTTCGATCATCAACACTTCCTGCTGAATCTTCACCAGTGAATGCCTTTAGAGTGAAGTTATTGCTTTTTGGATACCATAATCCAGTATCCATAGTACCTTTTAGATATCTAAGAATTATTTTTACTGCAGCCACATGTGTTTCTTTTGGGCCTGATTGGAATCTGGAAACCAAACCTACAGTCTGCACTACATCTAGTCTAGTAGTTGTTACATATAATAAACTACCAATCATTGACCTATACATAGTATGATCCACTTCTAAGGATTCATCATTCTTGCTTACTTTACAACTAGTGATCATAGAAGTACTAACAGGTTTCGATTCTTCCATTTTTAACTTCTTCAATATTTCTTTGATATACTTAGTTTGAAAAATTAAAGTCCCTTTTTCTGATTGAGATACTTGTAAGCCTAGAAAGAATGTTAGTTCTCCAAACATTGACATTTCAAATTCTTTCTTCATTTCTGATGCAAAGTTTACACTAGTAATTTTTAGATCACTTCCAAATATGATATCATCTACATAGACTACCACAATGATCATATTTTCATTTTCAAACTTTATGTACAAATTATTGTCATTGGCCTCTTTTGTATCCTTGTTGTTTTAAATAATTGTCAAGTCTGGAGAACCATGCCCTTGGAGCTTGTTTAAGGCCATAGAGCGCTTTCTTAAGTTTTCACACATAATTTATGTTTTATAACAAGAGAAAACCTTCAGTCTGCTCAATATAGATGTCACGTCCCCTCCCCTCTTGCCACGAAGAGGACCCAACTACCACACGCTGCCATAACCGGGGATCTAGCCCCATGAACATAAACAAAATGCATTGAAGATAAAATACATATGCATATGTAAAAAAAATTAAAATACAACGGAAGCAAATAAATTCATGCATTCATAATAATTCTTAAAGCAAATACATTGCATATTTAAATACAAAAGAGCATTTATCTTGAAAATGAGTTGTCTCGAGAAACTAGCTATGTCACTGCAACATTCCACCAAACCATAGGAAAATTGTTCTCATCAATCTCTCAACACAACTTCCACCCCGGAGCTGGGCATGATTTCCACAAGGAAAAAGGGAACAACATGCTCACACATAGCCACGAAGAGGACGCGACTACCGTGCGCTGCCTTAACCAAGGATCTAGCCTCATGAACATAAACACACTGCATTGAAGATAAAATACATATGCATATGTATAAAAAATTAAAATACAACAGAAGCAAATACATTGAAGAGTTAAATACAAAAAGACTTATCTTGAAAATGAACTTCCTCGAGCAACTAGCTATGTCACTGCAATGTTCCACCAAACCATAGGACATTTGTGCTCATCAATATCTCCACGCAACTACCACCCCCGAGCTGGGCATGATTTCCACAAGGAAAAATGGAACAACAGGCTCATACATAGCCAAATACACGCCAAGGTTCATCCAAGCCAATCTACAGTTGGGCTTATCAGGTTGTTAAGGCAGTGGAAATGAAGAATTGCTAAGCTAGTGAGCTCAACCACATAGCTATGGACACCTCTACAATATCTATCTATAGTGGCCTCCACAATACCTACACACCCAACACAAGGAATTATCCCCTTCACTACTATACAATCCATCGAGCCATACCTTCCCTTCCGGTGTTCTCCCAGGTGTGCATAAAAGATTAGCCAGTCCCTCTTGATATTTTTGTGAGGTTACTCTCTTCACTAGGTTTATCAAGACAATTCTAGGCCTCTTCCACTCCTAATAGTTCAAAACAAAACAAGGATGCACATTGCAGGAAGACACAAGTGCTGGGAATGAAGGAAAACGTTTTAGAAACCAAAAATGAAATTGTAGATGGGGAAATCAACCTTGGGAGAGAAAATATTTGATTTCAGAAAACGTTTATGGTATTGCAGGGGAAAAAATGACCTCCATAAACACCCAAATCGTGAATCTCTCCTTCCCATCCACTGAGCAACACAAAAACGGGTTTCCATCCATGGAAAACTGAAAGAACAATTTGAATAACGTGAGGGAAAATGCCCAAGTATCTCTAGCTGCGTGAGGAAGTGAAACGCATGGCTGAGGAATGGAATGGGCACACATTTCTGGGTGTTTTCTTGCCCCATAAGCAAAAACATGATTTCCCAAAATTGATGTCTTGCCCCAATATGAAATTGGTGTCCCTACCTCTCCATTCCCAATGCATTAACTACCTCAGCCAACTTCTGGAAGAATTAAATGATTGGGTGCATAAGACAAAATGGGTAGTTGATATTTTATGGGTTCTCTCATTAAAATTTGGCTTAACACTATGGCCTCAAGGGTTTGAATAATTTCCCTCCCTATTCTTGTGAAATCATGCCCCCATCTCTTGTTGCATTGCATAACTAGTTGTGGGTATTTTTTATTAAATTGCATATTTACATGATGTATCAATTTATATTGTTCATGGCTAGCACGAGAACCATATGCATCGATTTTAATTGCCGATACATAAAACGCTAAATCAATGGTGGGGGCTTGGCCTTGAGCTCCTCACCATGATTTAATAACGATATTTACATCATTTACAATTATAATGCAATTTTGGGTCAAAATTGGGATATTACAATAGACTTGTTCTTCAAGTTATCCATTAAGGAATGCAGATTTTACATCCATTTGATATACGTTAAATTTTTTGTAGCGTGCAAAAGCTAAGAATGTCCTAATGACTTCAAGTCTTGCCACAGGTGCAAAAGTTTCTTCAAAATCAATGCCTTCTACTTGAGCATATCCTTTACATACTAACCTATCCTTGTTCCTTGCTACATGACCATGCTCATTGAACTTGTTTTTAAATATCCATTTGGTACCAATAACGTTCATACCCTTATTTCTTGGGACAAGTTCCCAAGTTTGGTTCTTTTCTATTTGATCAAGTTCTTCATTCATAGCATTGACCCAATCTTCACTTTTGCAAGCTTCTTTAAATGTTTTGGGTTCTATTATCGAACGTAGTGTTTTTTCTTCATCAACTAATTTTCTTCCTATTTTAACTCCTTATTCTTTCTCACCAATTATTTTATCTTCGGGATGTTTTTTCTGGACCCACTTAGATGGGAGTCTTCGTGTCTGATCTTGGGGAATCTTCATTCTCATTTTCATGTGATTCTTCATCCTCTACTCTTTCTTCTTCTTCCTCTTCTTCAGAATTATCTTCTTTCTGTGTACTTTCTTTCTTTCTTTTATCATCTACTTTTTCTTCATCAATTTATTCATCATCCACACTTCCTTGAACATGTATTCTTCTTGTTTTAGTATCATCAATAGTTACATTTTCAATTTCTATGATCTTGTGTGACCTTAGATTATAACATCTGTATGCCTTTTTGGTGGAAGAATATCCAAGAAATATGCCTTCATCAGTTCTAGAGTCAAACTTCCCTAGATTATCATCATATCTTTTTATGTAGCATTTACTTCCAAACGCTCTAAAATATTTAACTAAAGTCGGTATTCCAACCCATATCTCATAAGGAGTTTTGTCACTATTCACTCTAGTTTTTCCTCTATTTTGTACATAGACAACTATATATATGTCTTCTCTACAATAGCCATTATGAACTTTTGCTTCATTAAGAACAGTTATAGCTACTTCTTGGACTATCCTATTCCTTCTCTCAGCTACTCCATTTTGCTGAGGAGTTTTTGTTGTTGAGAACAGTCTCTTGATTGCAAGTTTTTTACAGAACTCATTGAACTCATTTGAGGTGAATTCCCCACCATTATCTGATCTTAGACATTTAATTTTTGTATTTCTTTCATTTTCAACAAGATCTTTGAAGGATTTGAACATCATAAAGGCTTCTAATTTTTCTTTAAGAAAAGTCACCCAAGTCATCCTTGTATAGTCATCGATTAATAACATAAAGTAATATTCTCCTTGAAGGCTTTTCGTCCTTGTTGGTCCACTAAGATCAGTGTGAATTAATTCTAATGGCTGGGAGGTTGTATGTTCTTTTGCCTTGAAGTTTGTTCTTGTTTGCTTCCCATGAAGACAATGTGTACACACATGATTTGGTGGTTTTATGATTTTTGAAAGATTTCTTACATCTCTCTTATGACTAATTCTTACAAGATTGTCAAATTTCAGGTGCCTCATCCTTCTATGCCATAGAAAAATTTCATCAACTTGGATCATATAACATTGTTCTTCATTTTCTAGAATATACACATTGCTTGGAGTTCTCACAGCAGCTCCAACAAATTTTCCTGAATCTTTTCTTCTGATTCGGCACTTCTTGAAATCAAATATACATATGTGTCCTTGATCACACGTTTGACTCACACTCAAAATATTAGGTTTTAAGTTTTCTACAAGTAGAACATTTTCAGCTTTCATCTTAACTCTAATAACCAATAAACCCTTCCCGATTATTTTAGAGGATAGATTATCTCCAAAGATGACCTTTCCTTTTTTCTTCCTTTTTAGGCTTAGGAATTTAGTTGGGTCACTTGTCATGTGTTTTGAGCATCCACTATCCATAAGAAATAGTTTTTATTTTTATGCAGCAGATAGATCTAATGAACATTCCACGTCACCCTTCATTTTCCAAGCTAGCCCTTTGTCTTGAAATTTTGAAGGAGTTACTAGTTTACATTTTCTAGCAATATGCCCCTAATTACCATATTTGTAGCATTATGTACTATAACTATATAGAGGAGAAAAATAATTGTAGTTTCTTCCTTTTGTATTGTTTCTGGTAATATTTTTCTTATAGACAGAATTATGTGATGTAATCCCTTTCTCCACAGGAGTCTTTAGTTTACAATTTCTATCCATATGTCCAAAATTGTTACAGGTGTAACAAATTCCTAAAAAGAGTTGCCGATGTTTACTTGTCACTAGTATTTTAAGCATCATATATTTTCTTTGTAACAGAGAAGCATATTTCTTACTTTCTTCTCTTTTAATTTGGCTCATGAGTACAACAACATAAATTCTTTTGTTTCCATCTTGATTTGTGCAAGAAGGATATCCAAGTTTTTCTTTGTTAAATCCTAATCCAGATTTATCTCTTGATGGTATTTGGACACTTAGAATTTCATCTAAAGTCCTTGAGCTATTTTCATACCTTGATTTGATAGATTCTTCATCCAGATTCTTTCTAAGATGCATAATATCTTGTTCAATCCTTTAATATTCTTGCATTTTCTTTTTGAGTTGTTGTTCTAGATTGTTTTTAGTCCTTTTGATTTATAGAACCTGATTTTTTAAGTCAACAATCATTCTCTCCGCATCTTTGTTTTTCTCTTCAAATTCTATCATGTGAGTTTTTATTTTATTTCTTGTACATCTTTTTATACTTCTCTAATTCTTCATGAGCATTTATAATTTTTGCTTCAAGATTTGTCACATATTCTATTTCATCTCTAGAGATTTTGCTTTCGAAACCCATGAATAGGAATTCAACATATTCACTTATTTCATCATCTTCACTATCTTATTTGGAGTAAAGGGTTTTCTTATTTTTCTGAAACTTCTTATTGTATATGATCTTATTCTTTTGATCTTTCTTATGAAAACAAGGTTCTTCATCATCACTATCCTCTTGTTTTGGGTAAGGACACTTTTTGGAAAAATGTCTAATCCTTCCACAGTTAAAGAATTTCCAGGGTAGCTTCCCTTTATACTTGTTAGTGTATCTCTCAAGTTTCTTGATTAAGAGTGCTTCCTCATCATCTAGGTCCTTGGATTGAATCTTGGATATGGATTTGAAAGCTGCTTCCTTCTTTGATGATCCATTTTTTCCTATTCTCACCTCATAGGCAGTGAATATCCCATGTAGTTCATCTACTGTCATAAGTTTAAGATCATCTAGTTCTTCTAAATAAGACACCTTTGAGTCATACTTCATTGGAAGGGTTCTTAGTACTTTGTCTACTACTTCTTTTTCTTTAATTTCTCCTCCAATACCTCTAATGGCATTAATAATTTCTTATACTCTTAGAAGATGTTCTGCAATATTTTCTTCCTCTTTCATTTTTAGGATTTCAAACTGACCTTTGTAGGTCTGGAGTTTGGATTCCTTGAATTTGGAAGTTCCTTCATAGATACATTTTAGTTTTTCCCATGCATGTTTGGATGTTTTGGAATTTATTTGTGAGCCATCTTGTCTTTGTTTATTCCTTTGTTATTACTGAACTTATTTGACATCAATGACAACTATTTTCAATAGTCAAGATGGGATTGGCGCTCTTCGTCTACTAGTGAAAGGCGTCAGCGTAGCACAGTGATGAAGAAAGAGAGGCATCAGTGGTGCTTATTAGCAAAAGGAAACATGCGTCAGGGTATATATGATGCTCTGTTATGCCTACCCAGGAGTGTCAGCGAATCTAAAGATAAAAAATAGGCCAAGATCCTACAAGAAAATACCAATGTGGTTCAAGTTGGAATAAAAATGAGAAAAAACACTCACCATAGAAGACAATGGACAATGTGACAAGGTGGATCACTCACCTTAACAACTTAAAAGAGAAAGAGAATAAAATTTACAAGTTGCAATCAAAAGTGGTATTAAATATCCAAGATCTGACTGGATCTGCTCCAGATTTGATTGGATCTATGCCCAGTGGAATCGCCAATATTGTTACCAGGAATATTTCAATCAGTGCGGACACAACTTGTTCCTATAGCCTGCATGATGCATCTCTAGAAAACAAAGACACATCAGTATATCCTCTCCTTAGATGATTGATCTACTTGAATAACGAACTCTCTTTACCTTAGATATGGAAGGTTTTCCTTTTCATCGATCCCAGTGTGATCTATTATACATGTCAAGAGTACAGAAAACAAGACAAAACATGAGAGTCACAAGATAAATCAATAATCTATATTAGTGATCAAGGAAACTAATAATAAACAATTTAACATGAACATGAATCATTTATGGGAAAGGGAAACACTTTTGTATTAAACATGGAAAGAGAAAGCTACAACCAAAGCCTTGATTTCAATAACTTTGTCTCCACAATGTCTTTGACACACCCACATCACTCTCAACTATGCAACCTATTGCTCACAAACTCTCTCTCTTTTCCTCCTATACCAAACTTCAATCCAATAGGATAAGGATTCTCTCTTGATCTCTCCCCTACATGATCCAAGTAGCTTGCACTTATATGCTAAAGGAGGCCCAAATGGGTTGAGATATTTTGGGAGGAAGGTAAGGAATGATCCCTATGGGCTAGGAGGTTGAGTGCCAGCTCTTCCAAGTTGATAGGATCATCATCCATGAAATATTTTTCTTGGAAGCTTCTCAAAAATTCTATTTTTTCCTTCTTGGGCTTGTTGATGCTCCTTGAAATAGCGATAAGTGTGCTGACACACTTTGTAGTAGTGAAGGAATGGGTGCCACTAGCGCCTTCTGCCAATGTGCCACGAGTGTCAGGGTTAACTAGCACTTTGTGTTATAAAGAAAAGTGCACCAGCCAAGCTAAGAATAAGCAGTAAGGATCCAAAAGAGTTCTTGGCTAGGGTTTTTGAGGGATTGAAGCATTGGTACAGATTGTAGGTGTAACAACGTATGATTCAAAGATGAGGATAAAGAGAAAAGTTAGGGATGATCTCATGGATATCGCTTGAGACATTTATGGAGATACTCATAAAATATTATTCTGTAGATAGTTATGGAGATGGTTGAATAAGAAATCCTATTGAGGGGTGTTTGTTATGGTCGTTATTCCTATATAAGGGACCTCATTGTACTATGTTGTATTATCATGAGAGAAATATAGATCTATACAATGTGAGGGTTGAAGGATAAATGTGTTCTTACGTCTATTTTTTGTGAAAGTATTTATGTTGGTTCTTGAAAGACAGATGCATGATTGGTTGTACACCCTCTTTGTTGTGTTACTTCTTAACAAGCAAGTGTATTTCAATCTCCACTTCATAATGGGTAAAGGAGGAAAATGACTAAAAAATGATAACCCATGAAATTGAACTTCTTTAACAAGATCTAGAAGATGCTATCCATGAAATTTAAAAGCTGCATAAACAAAATAAACTACACAATTCAATAAGGGGATTTTTTTTAAAGGACTTGTTGATTGCACCATAGAACACATAAGTAAACTATAAAAAAGGTCAAAATCATTAGATGAATGGGTAAATGATATCCTAAAACTTCATGGTAATAAAAATAAAATGATAGAATCATTGCAACAAGACTTATTGGCAAAAAAAATGTGTTGTTAACACTTGAAGGTGAAGTACGAAGAATGAACCTAGAAAAAGATAATGTGTGATGCAATTTATGACACAAATGACTTGATTCAAAGTGTTAGTTTTTGAGTGGGGTAGATTGGACAGGTACTTCTACATGGGAAGTGTCTATCATGTGGAATTTCTCGAGTGAAAGTCTCTAGGTGAAAACTTTATAAAGTGATTTTATAAACCGACTTTTAGATTTAATGACTTAAGTGACTTTTATAAAGTTTGAGTGACTTAAGTGATTTAAGTCATCTCAATGAGATATTAATTCATGATCGCTGATCTAGTGAGTCCAATATCTAATATTAGTTGTTAAAATATAGAAGAATTTGAAAATTCATTAATTAAATTATAAAAGAAACCCAAGGAGAGTGGAGAGGCACATTGAATGAGAGAGATCTTGGAGAGAGGAAGAGAAGAGAGGAAGAGAGTTTGCAGCAAGGAGAATGGGCTTGATTTCCAAGGAGAGGAAAGTGGCATGCTTTCTAAAAAATATGAATAGAAAGTGTACAAAAAATCAAGGTGTTGGTATTACAACTAATATTTGGCACAAATATCAAGGCAAGAATACAACAGGAAGAGGGACTCAACCATACAATTTTGCACGGAAATCAAGGAGCGACATTTTGTTGGTAGGGACAATGTTAAGCCCTAAATGTTGGGCACAATACCCCCTATAGTGTGGCACTTTAACCCCTATATGGTGGTGTATTACATATTATTTATGTAGGATTGGTCTATTAGTGGGTCTATTAGTTGTTATTGTACACCTTTGTCACCTATATATAGGAAGGAGATATTTTCATTTAAGTAAGCATTGTATATTGTCTTTTCTTGGGTACACAGTACATTGTGTAAGGAGGTTCCTCCATCAAAGAGGATTGTTATTTATTTCTTTTCTTCATTATTAATACATGGACTAATCTCTTCTTGTCTATTTCTTCTCTTTTTATGTTATTTGTAGGACTTAGTTGCATAACATTTGGTATTAGATCTCTTTCCTCGGGATTGGATTCTACAAAACAAGTCATCTTGGAATTTTTTCTACAATTTTTTTTTCTAAAAAACCATTTCCAAAATAGGTCGAACTATCTCCAAACCAAAATTTAGATCGTCATCCATTTCAATTTCGGAGATAATTGTAGAGGAATATAGGGTTTTTTACTAGTCCAAAACCTAGCCTAAAATAGGTGTTCTAGGGAGAAAGGTCATATATGAGGCATCCTAGATCCAAATTAAATGGGACTAGTTGCATCCAAAATAATAAGGATCTGGGTATCTATGCTGGAATTTTAAGATACAAAAAGTAAATATTGGACACGTGACATATTGTACAAGCTCACTCTTCTGGATAGGACAAAAATAAGAAGCTTTGAGATATTTGAAATAAATTTCATTTGGCACATCCAAATTAGGTATTACCTGTGGAATTGGAAATAGGACACATTAGGGTACCACATGAAGACGTTTTAAACCCATTGGAGTCAAAATTCAAATTTTATCTCAGTTACAAGTCGGCCCTAAAACAGTCTTCCAATTAGGGTTTGAAACTGATGTTCTAGGTAAAAATTTCCTATATGAGGCATCTGAGGTCCAAATTGAGTGAGACTTGTTGCATCCAAAAGAAGATGGATCAAGGTATATATGGTAATATATTTAGATGTAGAAACAAAATATTAGACACATCGAATACAATACAAGTTTTCTCTTCATGATAGGCAATAAATAAGAAGTGTTGGGAGAATTGCAATATAGTTTTACTAGGGCATCCAAATTAGGTCAAACCTACGAAATCGGAAAGAGGACACATCAGGGCACCCAAAAACTAAGTTTCAGACCTATAGGAGCTGAAATTTTAAATTTATATCAGTCAAATTCAGTCATAAAACAATCTTCCAATCAAGGTTTCAAGAAGGAAAATCTATAGTTCAAGCAGTGGTAGATCACATAGAGTACCAACAAGAAATATCCAAATACTGAAGATGTCTAAAAACAGGATGAAACAACCAGTAAATCAACATTACAGTCAAATTATTTTTGAAGAAGGAAAAATCATATGGGAACTTGAACAAATCATTGAAACAAGGACCAAACAACTACGAAATCAAGCTATTATTGAGTACCACATTAAGTGGAAGAAATTACTAGCTGCATATTTGACATGGGAAGACTATGCCTTCATACATATGCATCTACAACTACCCAAGCATTGAGGAAAACACTTGTATGAAGGGGAGGGGCATGTTAAACCCTAAATGTTGGGCACATTCGCCCCCATAGTGTAGCTCTTTACCCCATATATGGTGGTGTATTACATATTATTGATTTAGGCTTGGCTCTCTTAGTGGGTCTAATAGTTGTTATTGTACACCTTTGTCTCCTATATATAGGAAGGATATATTTTCATTTGAGTAATAATTGTATATTGTCTTTTCTTGGGTACATAGTACATTGTGTAAGGAGATTCCTCCCTCAAAGTGGATTGTTATTTATCTTTCTTCGTTATTAAGGCGTGGACTACTCTATTCTTGTCAATTTCTTATTTTTTAATGTTATTTATGGGACTTAGTTGCATAACAAACAATCAGTATAGTCCATACAAATTTTTGTACATGCCATGCTTTGGTACCAGGAGCTGATATTTATCTCCAATCACACATGTTAGCAGATGGAGATTATGAGGAGAATGTTGTTCTTCATACAGGGAAGAAGAGAAAAGAATAAGTACATGAGCAAAGTGAAATGATTTATATTCCACAAGACTAGACATTATGTTATTCAATGTCCAAACAAAAAGAATAATGGAAAGAATGAGGCATAGACAACATCTATTGAGATTGAGGACTTTACTGAGAAGTTTGAGAAGGAATTTTCTCTGGTATCTTGTCTTTCATCTAATAGTAGTGCAAGATTTGAGGACATTGGAGCATGGGTTGTGGATAGTAGTTCATCTCTCCATATGACAGAAATTAGGTCTTTGTTCCTTAATTTTATAGAGACATATTCATATTGTTATGTGGATAGTGGAATCAACACCATGCGTGCAGTGAAGGGGGTTAGATGTGTGATATTCCATCTAGAGTCAAGACTATTTCTAGAGGTGGAGAATATGTTGTTTAATGTTTTGAATATGAAGAAGAGCATGCTATCGGTACCAACTTTGGAAGATGAAGGATATCGAGTTGTGTTTCGACATTGATAGGTGCTCAGTTATCTAAAGGGAGATACCATGGATGTAACATCAAACCTTTTTGTCAGAAAGGGGAGGTTATACAAGTTATTGGAACAGTGTATGATTAGATCCAAGGGGATCTTGGAATCAAGGTTAGTGTCTATATCAATGGTATTTGGTTGTGAGTCTTCTTCCAGTATGATCGAGATTATTAGATGGTATTAGATGATATAGTTGGATTCTCAAGAGTAAGAGGAGATTCCTACGAGAATGGTTTGGAGGGATAGGTATTTAGCACAGACTATAGTGCAGGTGGCAGAGAGTATTTCTTGTTCAAAGGGAACAACTACAACAGGGGATGGAGTGATGGAGTTGGAAACATATCTAGATTGAGGTTCTAGAAGTACCTTCCTTGCTAAGAGGGAGTGTTATTTTTGGAGTGAGGTAGTTCAGATAGGTACTTCTACATTGATGATGTCGATCATGTGGAAGTATCTAAGTGAAAATCTCTAGGTGAACACTTTATAAAGTGTTTTTATATAGTGAATTTCATCTTTAATGACTTAATTGACTTTTGTAAAATTTGAGTGAATTAAGTTATTTAAGTCATGTCAATGAGATATTAAGTCGCAATCATTCATCCACTGAGGCCAAGATCTAACCTTGCCTGTTGAGATCTAGGAGAAGGTGAAAATTCATTAGCTAAATTATAAAAGAGACCCAAGGAGAGTGGAGAGGCAAATTGAAATATAAATATTTTGGAGAGTTGAAGAGAAGAGAGGAAGAGAGTTTGTAGCAAGGAGGAAGGGATTGATTTTCAAGAAGATGAGGATGACACATTTCCCAAGAAATATGAATAATGAGTGTATGCATAGAAATCGAGGTGCAGGTCATACAGCTGAGATTTGACACAAAAAATGATGCAAGTGTATAACAAGAAGAGGGAATGGTTGTACAATTTTGCACAAAAATCAAGGATAAATTTTCTATTGGAAAGGACAATACTACAATTCGTTTAGACCCTACGAATGGTCATACAGGCTGTACAACTTACTAGGAATGATTTTCTAGGAAGCCATATTGTTGGTTTTGCATAATTTTTTAGGTTTTCTGTTGCTTTGCAAACTCTACAGGTGCATTAAATGTTGTGATTTTTTGTTGTAAAATTCTAGAAATTATCTATGGGCTAAGTAATAAAATTTTCTCTTATTTTATAGGTTTTCCCTTTGAGGCTTTTCCAGGGGCAATGCCAAGAAATCAATGTGTTCAAATTTGTGTGATTTCTTCATTATTCCATTGACTATTTTCCAGTTTACATGTCATTGTATTTATTCTCATAAATTTCATATTTCAATGCTTATAGAAATTTGTGCATTAATACGTGGTTAATTAATTTATTGGAGATAGAAATTAGATTTGGGTTATAGATAAAATTCAACACAAAGCTTGATAGATTATGTGATAGTAGTGTTTTGATTGATGGTGAGGTACATGTGTCTCTCTCATGTTATAAGACTCGAAAAAATTATCTTGGTGATATATATAAAAGTGAAACTCTCGTTGAATATGATGATTTTGAAGATGAACCTAATAATGAATATGATGAAATTGGTTGTTTTGAAAAGCATTCAAAGGGAATCAGTTCCAAACTCTTGAATAAAATGGGTTATGATGGCAAAGGTTTCGGAAAGAATGGGAAAGGAATTCATAAGCACATAGATATATATATATATATATATATATATATATATATATATATATATATATATATGAGACCATGAGATGAAGGCCTTGGTTATGAAGGAAACATAAGAAATGATGACATCAAATTTGTGAAAGTTGAAACATCAACAGATGGTGAAATATCAATAGGTGGCAACAACAACAACAACAAACCAAAAGCATAAGCAACAATAATAAATCAAGTGTAAAAGCAGAAACAATGTTGTGGTCATTGCGGCATAAGAGGTCATGTACAAGAAAATTGTTGGAACTTACATCCTTGCAGTATTTGTGGTTCTACCAAACACAATTATCATAAATGTTGGAACGAAGAAATATCATAGCATCATATATGGGTACAGTATGGTTGGATTAATGTGTAGGAATGGAAAAAGTTATTTCCATGTTGAAAGGATTCTACAAGTTGAAATATTCTAAAGTACAACAGAATCTCTCACATAAAAATGTCCACAAGTTAGTTAGTCTTCAAAAGTCAATTTTTTATTAAGGAGAAGTCCACTTATTCCACTTTAGTCATTTCTAAATTAAATTATGAATCATTTTCATGTAGTGGTTCATGGTAATCCAAAAACCAGTTGTAAAGGTTAAGGGTAAACCAAAATCTTGGATATGATGTATCGGTTGTGGGTAATATGGTGGAAAACACATTAGATAATTAAGGTTCATCCAAAGAAGCCATTGATGTGAAAATGAAGTAATTAATATGATTGAATCAAGATCCAAACTTATCAAAGAAAACAATGAAAGATAAAGATTAATATAATAAAAAAAAGGTGACAACAATTGAAGATGTAGATTAAAATGAAGAAGAATGAAGATGATGTGGAGTATAGATGACTGAAGATGAAGACAACTCAGAAATCTAGATTTATTCACAAGTATTCAATAAGGGGGAGTGTGAAGGAATAATTCATACTTGTGATAATTCGTTGGTAACATTATAATATGTAAAAATGAATATAATGCACAAAATCTACGTATGATTCAAAGATGAGGATAAAGAGAAAAGTTAGTGATGTTGATCTCATGGAGATCACTTGAGATATTTATGGGGATACTCATGGAAGATATTATGTAGATAGTTACTAAGACGGTTGAAAAAAAAAATCTATTGAGAAATGTTTGATATGGTCACCTATTCCTATGTAAGGGGATTCAGTGTACTCTATTGTATTATCATGAGAGAATTATAGATCTATACAATGTGATGGTTAAAGGATAAATGTGTTCTTATGGTTTGATTTATGTGTGAATGTGTTCGTGTTGGATGCTCCAATTTCCTATAGTCCCTACTTCCAACCTTGTTTTCATTTTGATTGTATGATTTTCAAAAGGATGCAAGATGTTCCCAACACCACTAAAGCTCTGAGGTCCATGTTTGGCTCCATCAAAGAACCTCCAAATTTGCTCTCTATTGATTATCAAATACTTCAATTGTCTTCCCTTATTCAGAATCATCGGCATCCTATATTCATTAGAAAGAGATGTAATTGGGTGACAACATTGGATTAAAAGAATATATTTTTCTCCAAATAGAAGGGAATTCCTTTCCAACCACAATCCCCATACATCAAAACATGGAATTGGTCTCCACTCTTTCAATTCTTGTTTTCTTGTCCAACTTCTCAAGCATTATTCCACAAAGTCCCCTTTTTAGACTTTCTTCACCCCTATTAATACCTTCATATCTTCCCATACCTATGTAGCATATGGGCATTTAATGAGAAAATGCTTAATTTTTTCTATGACCTCTCTATGCAGATGCACCTTGCCAAGATTTATCTTTCCCACTTTAACACTAGTTCCCAAGTTAGAATTGTATTATTTATTCACATCCACATGAAAATACACTTTTTCAATGGATCCTTTTGTTTCTACGTTGTCTTCCACCACCAAGAAGGTTTATCTAGGCCCAATAAGAAATTTTATTTATAACCTAGTTTTGTTGAGTAAGAACTAAGGGTTGGATTATTTGACTAAGCCAATGAGTCCTCCTCCTCCCTTATTCTAGAATGGATTCCTACAAGTGGATACACATGAATTCCATATTTTTTGCTCCTCTCCCTCAAACCCCAACCTCTTTTCCCTTAACCATCACTACTGCCATATGGTTGTGATTCCCTCATCCACTACTTGACTCAAAGTAAAAACCCCTCCTTGTAAACTATGCATCAGCTTTCTAGTAGATTGAGTTCATATTTTGAACTATGCATGAGCAATGGAAATCCATTTTGGATGGAATATTTATTAATATGTGGGGCACGCTATTAATCCAACTCTCTTGTCAACCTTACAATGTATTATTGTGTTTTCACTTCATTTTTAGTTCCGCAATATATCTCTAATTTTATGAGTTGATTTTGTTGTTGGCATTCAATGTGAATGGAAAGTTAGATACACCACCATCTTTGCACTAAGAAACCCCACTTATACATATTGCGAAATTCCCAATTAAGTTAGTTATATTCAGCCCCACCCCCTCACAAAACTATATATTGACCCCCACAGTCTCACTTTCTTATTTTGTGTATGGCTCCTTCGTTTGGAAAGGAATTATTGAATATTATTTCTATCATAATATAAACAAATGTCTTGTTCCTTGCATGCACTATCATCTAAATTTCAAATGTCTTATGTGGAATAATGGCACATGCTATGTGTTTTAGTTGTGTTTAAGCTAGTTTCTCGTGCACATTAGAGTACCACCCTCTAAAAAAGGAAGGTGAAAGTGCCTCAAACCCTTCCAACAATTCCTCCACCTTGTTGGTTGGGCCTCTAAAGGGACATTTCTTCAAAGAATTCTCAAACGTTCCTCAAGCTTCCACCCCGATGGAAGTTCACAACAACATCTCTTCTTGCTATCACTCAAAAAACAAAATCAATACCTTTGTTGTGCCTTATGAAAGAAAATTGCTTCATCGCATACCATACTCATTCAAATAAAAACATGACTCTTTATTGCATAATTAATTTCAAATACCTCTCATGTTTCCAATGTAGAACTTCTCCTCATTGTTTGAGTGTGAACACCTATACACTCTTTTTTGTATATTATTGTTTTGCATTATATGGTAGAAATGTTTCCTCTCCTCTAAAAAAATATTTTTGATAATTAAAGTAGTATCTAGTAAGTGTTTCCTCTCCTCTAAAAAATATTTGTGATAATTAAAGTAATTGTTACTTCTCTACATAATTTTCAATAATGATAAATTTTAATAATAGAGAGGCTGGATACAGCAACTTACCATTGTCTTTTGAGTATGTTGGCATGCTAGAGAGGGATTTACAAGTGTTGGTTGTTCTTTATTACATTTTGCTCAACTCTGTAAAATATATTAAATTGCAATGTAACACAAGCGTTTCAGTTGTTAAAATGGGATTTAGAACTATAATTTATTTTTAATACATAACATGAGCTTAGTAATCATGTAAGTTGAGTTGATTTCCATTTCTCAAAAGCGTATCCTTTTTTTCCAAATTCGCCACCATTAGTTAGATATTAAGCAATAAATAAGTTGTCATACAAATACAAGATGGTCTTTGTTAAGTTTCATTTTGAAATTTATTAAAAAATCAGAAATTTGTATACATATTAAAAAATAATAATAATAAACAAAATAAATATACACAAAATCATATATTATTCTAAATATTTAAATTTTAAAAACATAATAAAGGAACTTAAAATGAAAAAAAAACAAAGATATTGATTTTTATACAATGCTAGTTAAAATCTTTATGTTTTTTAAAAGTGATATGTAAAGATTGGGTATTGGATTGACCCTAGAATAATTTTATTACAAAAACACATATTATACAACTTGACGAAAACTTTATACTCAAAACACAGACTCTATCCATAAAAACTCATAGTTTTGCATTAAAAACACCAAAAACAACCCCTGAATCGAAAAGTGGTGCTATCAGTAGCACCATTTCTTTCAGGGCTAAAATTACAATTTGTTTGAAACCTTTGTTAACCACAAATAGTGCCATTGCAATCAAACCATAAATCAATCCCTGAATCGAAAAATGGCCCTCCTAGAATCCCCTCATTTTTATTCGGGGTTAAAGTTACATCATGTTGAAACTTTGGCCTTTACAACTAATGTCGTTGTAATCAAAACACAAATGATGCTCCTATAATCACTCAGAATCACCATGGCACTCTCATTTTTCTTTACATAGCTGAAATTGCAAATTATTTGAAACATCAACCCTAACAATCGTCGTCATTGCATTGAAAATGTCAAAATCAATTCTGGAATCGAAAAAGATTTCTACTAGTAACACCACTTTCTTTGATTAAATTAAAATTACAAACATTTAAAAGCCATTAAATACAAAATATTATTTTTATTTTTTAAAATTATCATTAAAACGAAAAAACAAAATAAAACTAACTTTAAAAAACATATAAAATTTTCAAAATAAAATACTTTTGAAAAAAGATAAAACCTTAAATTAAAAAAATAAAACTAAAATTTAAACATTAAAATGAAATAAAATTTCAACATTAAAATAAAACCACATTAAATAAACATAACATAAAACAAAACTACACACTAAATAAACATAAACATAACATAAAACCAAGCTTCAAATTTGAAGCCTTCAATGCCCTTTAAGACTTATTTTACCCTTCATAGAAGGGTGCAACATTTTTTTCCCTTGCAAAAAAAATAATTTTGCATCACGCCCTTCATTGATGAAATTGACCATTATTTTGTAACTTTGCATTTGAAGGGTTGCTCCAATTTTTTTCGTATCAAACTTTTAAATGGTTAAGAATGGATGATTAGGAAGCAACAATGGCAAACGCCAAATCGAATCTACCACATATTTGATCATCATTATTTAAGTTTAAAACTTAGTGCCATGTTACATGTATTTTCTTCTAACTGGATGCTAAGCGCTCAATCCCACATCGATCATGGAAAATCCATTCAAAAATAACTTTGAACACATCCAAAACATACATATTAACTTTTAGTGTCCTAGATAATTTATGGACCCAAATACGATTCACTCGGATCTAAATTCATAGTGGATAAAATTGACCAACAAACTAAAACCTCTAATAAATTCAATAGTGAAAGCTCGTTCAATTATTAACTGAATAATATTGTATTAAAAGATATGGATAAACCCTTGGCTCAAGATGGATGTCTTTGTAATTATTTTTATTTAAATATCAATTCTTTATAATGAAAAATCAAATGAAATAACATTTTTAATGTTTATTCATTTGTTTTAGAAAATACCATAGTCCATGTCACACTAGCAATTGCAATAAGTTGTATTGACATTTTTTGGTTACGATGTGACTTCATGATGACTTGTATTGATTTTATAAAAAATGGTAAAACTATAATTTTCTAGCATGGCTTCATTTTGAAAGAAGACTTAAATTATCATTTCCTAGGATCATAAGATGGTTTCATTTTCATTAGAACAATTCATTTGATAATAGTATCCCCTTTATTGGATTTGCAAATGACGATTTTATTCATCGTCGTAAGCCAAAGGCCATCACAATATTGTGCAAGCATTCAAAATTTTACTCCATGACCTTGTACTCGTTCAGGGTTTAGATCCTCCAAAACCATGTTTTACAAAGCCCTGTATGGTTTAGTGAATGCAACACTTATCATTTGTTATATGGGATGTGTGTTATAATGTAAAGTGGTCACGCTACTAGACATGGATTCATGATGTCATCAACTATGGCTAGTCCTAGAGTCTGGGGGCTTGGAGAATAATTGAATGCAAGTCTATAGGTTTAGAGTAAAATTAAATAAGACTCTAAACAAATTAGGGGAATTTTGAGGTCAAAACTAGGCCTCAAAACAAATATCGTACTATCAAAATCAACTTTAGAAGAACCATTTAGATTCTAGAAAATGACATCATCCCTTATGTTGAGGTGACATTGTTTGAGTTAAAATTGTTTACTTGCCAAATTCTAAATGATAGATAAAACCGATAATTAACGATACTTATAACGGAAAAATACTCAAATATTACTTTAATACATATATTTAATGCATTTACTTTAAATACAAGGTTGATCTCTTGTCTGATGGTGCTTTTGACATGGAGTTTGTC
The DNA here is from genome assembly GCA_001517045.1 of Pseudotsuga menziesii. Classification (NCBI taxonomy): domain Eukaryota; kingdom Viridiplantae; phylum Streptophyta; class Pinopsida; order Pinales; family Pinaceae; genus Pseudotsuga; species Pseudotsuga menziesii. The sequence continues at coordinate 524,980 of LPNX010792606.1, read as the reverse complement.
GACGGTGTCAATTTTCCCTTGCCGCTTGAACATGCGTCGGCTTCCAATTTTGTGGGTAACTTTTCCAATATAGTACTTGTTCTTTTAAAGTTCATGTCAGTTGATGAGTTATTTGGATTATTGTAAGTCGAGGACCATCCTTCTTTGGATGAGATTGGGGTTGTTTCTCCTTGTAAGGGGGTCAAGATTTCTTTAGTCAGGAAATGAAACGGGTGTTGTATCGGAATTTCAATTTCCTTCTATTTCTTTCCCTCCAAAAGAGTCCCCCATTTTCAGATTGAAATATTTTCCTCCTTTTCCAAAGGTCTCAACAGATTTGCCCTCATTTAGAATTTCCTCCTCACCTGTAGAGGTCCCTGTCTCACCTCCACCCTTGGGATTTTTTGGGGTGATATAGCCTCTAAAGACTTATTCGATTGACACAATGGGACAGGATACTATTTCCATTGCTTCCATTTGTAGCCCCAATGTCTCAGTGAGAAAACCTAGGAAGAAAGGAAAGGAAAAACCTTCGAATTCATGTTCGATGGTGGGTGGTGTGGGTGACCCAGAGTGCCAAAACCCTAATATCTCGTCCCTTTTTGACAAAGTTCTACCTCGGGTTACATATTTTTCCTCAGTCTCCTATGTTTGCTCTCTTAGAGAAGCAACAGCCCCTGAATTGGTTGATAAATGATAATTGTCTCCTTTAACGTCAGAGGGTTAGGCAATGGAACCAAAAGGGATTCCTTGAAGGGTTTTTTAGAAAAAATGAAGCCCTCTTTGTTATTATTACAAGAAACTATGATAGACACAGTCTCGACATGTGATTTTTTCCTTAAACTAAAATCGTCTTATGGTGAAAACTCGAAGTTGGGTAACACTTCCGTGAGAATCGGCTGCCCAACCAACATAGCGAGATTTATTCGGCCGAATAACTATATTTATTCGACCGAATAATTAAGTTATTCGGCCGAATATTTATAGTTTTTTGGCCGAATAAATAATCCTTTATTCGGCCGAATAAACTTTAATGACAACCGTTTAATTTGACGGAACAGATTGCCGATCGGTAATTTTTATCAGCAATTCAATAATTATTCGGCAGAACAATGATTCGGCCGAACGATTATTCGGCTGAACAATTTTTCGGCCGAATAATTTTCTACCATATAAGGTCAGCTGCGGGCTCATTTTCGTTGTTTCTTCTGTAGCGATTTTTCGTTGTCCCGCCACCTGTCGCCCCACCCATCGCCCGACCTGTCTCGTTTCACCACCTGTCTCATCCTTGTCCGCGTCACCCAGCCGTTTGATGTGTGCATCCGCCATCCTCTCACCCCTTATCATGAAGGTTTGTTCGGTGGGAGGGTGTGGAGGTCTGTTCGTCGAGGTGTATGTGGTCTTCTCGTGGTGTGGTGTTGTTGTGCTTCTTCTTGGCTGTGAGGTAAGCCTTCGAACTTAACTTTTATATTATTGTTATTGAGTGCTTGTTTAAACTATTATGTGCTTGTTTCATATCATGTTAGTAAGGACATAATTGCAATGGTAGTAACGACAGAGTTGAATAGCTCTTCCCATTTGGACAGAGCGGAACAGCTCTGCCCATTTGGGCAACGTTCAACAGCTCTACCAATTTGGACAGTTTTACTTATTTTAAATTATTTTAATTAAACAAAATTTAATATAAAACTTGAAATCTGTTAAAGTTTTTTCTGTTTCTATTTTTTTTTATTAGCTTATTCTTATTCTTATTCTTATTTAGCTATGTACAAATGGACAGAGTTGATCTGATCTGTTCATTTGGACAGAGTTGATGGGCTGTGTCCATATGGACAGAGTTGAACAGCTCTGTCCAGATGGATAGAGTTGATAAACTCTGTCCATATGGACAGAGCTGATCAAGTCCCTATGTAAACAATTTATATGACAGTTGAAAACAATTTAAATGACAATTGAACAGCTCTGTCGATTTGGACAGAGTTGAACAGCTCTGCCCATTTGGACAGCTCTACTTATTTTAAATGATTTTAATTAAACAAAATGTAATATAAAACTTTAAATCTGTTAATGTTTTTTTCGTTTCTATATTTTTTAATTAGCTTATTCTTATTCCCAATGTACATGAAATTATATAGAATATTTAGACAGCTCTGTTTAGAAAAAGTCCATAACTTTTTAATTAGCTTATTTTTATTTTCTATGTACATGAAAGTTTAAAGAATATTTAGAGAGCTCTGTCCAAAAAAATCCATGGTTATGTAGGCTTCAATAACTCCACCAGTATGTAGCATCTCTAAATGGTATTTAAGACATTTAGACATTTAAGACTATATAGGTTGCAGCTATGTCCAAATGGACATATCTGATCAGCTCTATACAAATAAACAGAGCTGATCTCCTCTGTCCATTTGGACAGAGTTGATGAGCTCTGTCCATATGGACAGAGTTGAACAGCTCTGTCCAAATGGACAGAGCTGAACAACTCTGTCCAAATGGACAGATCTAATCAAGTCCCTAAGTAAACAATTTATTTCTGTATGTCTTTTCGTTGGTAGGGGACAGGATTTTAAAACCTTTTCATTTTACTTGCCTGAGTTACAACTTCAGCTGTAGTGTAATAACTATATAGTTTTGTTCTTAACCTCTACTATTTGTTTTAGTCCATACAACTACTAGCCGAAGTATAAGTCCCATGGAACTTTGTGAGTATCTTAGTCCATGATGCATTGCATTAAGTAACATTTTCATTTCATGCTTTTCTGAAACATAGAGAGAAAAGGTTAGATAGATAAATGCAAGTTTAAAGAAATAATTTCTTTATCTTCTTATGGGGATGGAGATCAAAACAACCAAAAGTGTAACATAAAATGATAGGGATAGGCTGGACTAATGGGGGTAATCCATAGGTGTATGTGGTCAGTCCCTAGATGCTCACTTTAGTCCAAGTTGAAATATATATGTCCTTGCCATTTGATGTGATAAATCCATGAAATCACAACAGCTGATTGATAGCGGTTAGTTGATTCATTTCCCTTACTTTTCATTGCTTTATACAACTAGAGGCACTAGGATATATAATTCATTATAAACACTCCATATTCTAGAAGAAGGGAATTGGAAGTATTTAAAGATGAGAAACGAAGAGAAGGCAAGGAATAATCTAGAAATACTTTCTCCCTATGAGATTCAGGGATGAGCTAGCTGATTCACCTACGATTTAAGTTCAGTTGAAGAAATAGAAGCTCTATCTATATTTAATAGTGATGCTCTCACTAACAAGTCTACAATGACTAGGTAGCTAGTAGCTAGCAGTAGTGTCTGTCTATAGAATAGGTAAGTACTTGCACTTGCCTTAGACTATATTTTATACTTCGCAAAACGTAGTTCATGCACATGTAGTTAAAGGACTATTAGATAATATTAGTGATATCTAGGTCCTTAATGAAATATTAGTTTTTATAGTTGCTAGGTATTTGAAGTTGATTAATTAACATGTAGAAGGTTAGGCCCTTAGTGATTGAGGCATTATGGCTCTCGAACTTCAGGCATGGATATTTAGACCTGACACACTATCTCCTTGCATTTTCCACCTCTCGACTTGCAAAATTGTTTAATGGATCAACATGTTTGGCTTCTAATTACTCTACGTTTGAACTTTTGGCCTCTTAACCAAAACAAGTTTATGGCATGTGTCGGAGTCAAAATGTTATACAATGTGCGTAGCAACAATCATATACTAGTGTATTTAGTGGATTTAGGGATCTTCCTTATCATGAAGAAGCCTCATCGTCTTTATATATGTTATTTCTCCATACCACCTTTGTTTTTCTATTTATATTACATTGAAATATTAATTTTAATAGTAGCTAGATCTTTGAAGTTGATTAATTAACATGTAGAAATTGATATTTGTGTAAACTTGTAGATATCATATCCAATGGAAAGAGAGTCGCCTTTGAGACAGAAGCGTAGGAGGTCATCACATTCTTCGGGAGTTGGTGTCCAAAATGAAAAGCGAAGATTATCGACTTCACCTCGAGACTCAAGCCTATTGTATAGTTCACATTCATCTGATCATCGACGTAGCGATAGTGGTAGAGATGATTCCCCCTTATCATCTATGGCTGAACGTGGATATCGACCTTCTGTACAGGAGACAAGTATGGAAGCAGAGCAAGGTTCGCAAGAGGCTCATCATCCTACACAGGGTGGAAAAGGTCGAGCAGGGACGTAATATGTCCAGCTAGCTGAGGGTTGTACGCCCATTACGACCTATCCATCAAATTTACCGGATGAGATTCCATGGAAAAGTGGGCTTCAACAAACAACTCTTGAAATTTGTAGGGCTCACTATGACAAGTTGCAAAATGATCTTTCTAGTTTGGATCTCGCCCCAGAGAATAAACAAAGTGTAGAGATGGTTTTGTTATCTTTACAAAAATTCATTGAGGTATATGAGGATCTTGGACCAACAACAGATGGTTTTGTTGCTTTGATGCAAAGAAGAAAGGCAGAAGTGATGGGTCTAGATAAGTGGACTGTTGTGAAGGAAAGGGTGACTAAATATCAGGCCAACTCAATGTTCAACTTCAAAGAGGGCTTAAAGTGGAAAGCATTGAAAGTGAAATATTTTAAGCACCCTGAACTTGCACATTTTTTATATGATCGGTTTCTTGCAGCCTATGGTCAGTTGCCATGGAACGATGAGGTTCCTAATTATTTTGCTAGGTTTTTTTATGCTGATTTTTTTTTAGGAATGAAGCCAGACTGTACTGATATTCATTCCGATTTTTATGGAGTTGGAAAGGGGAGGATATACAATTGAAAAGGTGCCCTTAGAGATCCTAGTAATCTTTGACCTCCACCTCCGATATCTCTTCCACCTAGGCTTGTGACTTACAAATCAGAGATGGAGCCCACATCAAAAGTTAGGACAACTGCAAGGCATAATGTTGTCGAAGATTTGACTTCGGCTTTTGTAGGAGTTGATGTTGGAATGAGTTGAGAGAGGGCTCGTGCCACTATTCGGCAAAATTTTGTTTACAAAGCAGATGATGAGTTAGATTGTATGGGCATTGAATATATAAAGGCCTATGCCAAGCTTTGTCGTAATATAGCTTTGGATAGAATATCTAATGACATGTCAAGCATAGGAGAGGTTTGTGTACTTCAAATCTATTATTTTTTTTATTCATTTTGAATTAAACTTTTGGTTACATTATATCTATGTATGATAAAAAAAATTGATGTATAGTAATAAATACGTTACATAAATGTTTATTATTTTCAGTTTTCTCAATTGTTAAATGAACATAATTTTAGAGTCTCCATTAGTCAAAATGCTGGAAATGTAGAAGAGCATATTGGAGAGGTATATTTAAAATTTACACATTTATATTTTTGTTTAAAAGATTTTTTTTTTTAATTTAACTATGTATCTTATTGTTAATTTGACTTATTTATGCAGGTTTCATTAAATTTGAACTTTTTAGATGATTTTCCATCTATTGTGAGCTAATGTTTTTTTTTTGTTTTTTAAGTTAATTGCTAAGCTTAATATTTTTTGCTTTTACTATGAATTATTTATTAACAAAATTTAAATTTTAAGGGAAGAGAACATATTGAAATTGGAGGTGAATATATAGGTTCTTTGATGGATGTCGATATTGGCACCGAGGTAATTTTGTTCATAATTGAATTGTTCTTTGATATATATGTTTAAATAGTTTAAATAATGTTTGGCATTTGTAAATTGCTTTTATATATGTTGAAGCTTGGGTCTCTTCGATCTTTTCGAGGCAAAGGAAAGACTCCATTGGACGATAGTGTTGGAATTGTAAGTTTAATATTTTTTTTATTTCGTTTAAAATAGTCTAAATAATTTGTAAGATTTATAAATTGTTTTTATATATGTTGTAGCTTGGGTCTACTCCACCTTTTAGAGGCAAAGAGAAGACTCTGTTGGATGATAGAGAATTGGAGGTAATTTTGTTGATAATTGAATTGTTCTTCGATATATTAGTTTAATGTTTTGATTTTGGTTTAAAGTTCTTTAAATAATTTATGTTATTCATAATCTGTTTCTATACATGTTGTAGATTGTTATGAGTCCAAGAGAAACGAGTCCAAGGGAAGACCTTGGTCGAGGATAGTGGTGGACTTCTATTTAGAGAATTATTTACATTGTTTTTTTTTATGTAGATATATATGTTGTAGTTGACTTGGACATGGAGGAGATTAATTTTTTGATTATATACATGTACTTTGAACTCACATGTACATAATTTTTGGATTATATACATGTACAATGAACTCATAAGTACATGATTTTTTTTTGGATTATATACATGTACATTGAATTCACATGTTCATGATTGTTTTTTTGGATTATATAAATGTGCATTGACCTTATATATATATATTTGGGATTATATACATGTATATGTAAAGGTTAGGAATGTTAAGAAGTTTTGATAGGTGCAAATATATGAATGTATGTAATTTATTAAATTAATGTTTCTTGTTGAGAAGTTGAGAGTGATAGAAATGTTATGAAGTTTTGATAGGTGCATGACTATGGTTAGGAGTGAATGTTTTGATAGGTGCAATATTAAGAGTGAATGTTTTGAATAGTGAATGCTTTGATAAGTGCAATCTAATGTTAAGAATGAATATATGGGGAATGGATATGGAAATTTTAATGTTAGGAATGTTAGGAATGTTAGGAAGTTTTAATAGGTGCAATGTTAGGAGTGAATTCTTTGATAAGTGCAATCTAATCTTAAGAATGAATATATGGGGAATGGATATGGAAATATTAATGTTAGGAAAGTTAGGAAGTTTTGATAGGTGCAATGTTAGGGGTGAATGTGGGAATGAGGGAATGTTAGGAGTGAATGTGGGAATGTTATGAGTGAATGTTTTGATAGGTGCAATATTAGGAGTGAATGTTTTAATAGGTGCAATGTTAGGAGTGAAGGAGAATGGGGGAATGTTAGAAGTGAATGTTTTGATAGGTGCAATATTAGGAATGAATGTTTTGAATAGTGAATGCTTTGATAAGTGCAATCTAATGTTAAGAATGAATATATGGGGAATGGATATGGAAATGTTAATGTTAGGAATGTTAGGAAGTTTTGATAGGTGCAATGTTAGGAGTGAATGTGGAAATAGGGGAATGTTAGGAGTGAATGCTTTGATAAGTGCAATCTAATCTTAAGAATGAATATATGGGGAATGGATATGGAAATGTTAATGTTAGGAAAGTTAGGAAGTTTTGATAGGTGCAATGTTAGAAGTGACTGTGGAAATGGGGGAATGTTAAGAGTGAATGTGGGAATGTTAGGAGTGAATGTTTTGATAGGTGCAATATTAGGAGTGAATGTTTTGATAGGTGCAATGTTAGGAGTGAATGTGGAAATAGGGGAATGTTAGGAGTGAATGCTTTGATAAGTGCAATCTAATGTTAAGAATGAATATATGGGGAATGAATATGGAAATGTTAATGTTAGAAATGTTAGGAAGTTAATATTAGGGATGTTAGAAAGTTTTGATAGGTGCAATGTTAGGGGTGAATGTGGGAATGGGGGAATGTTAGGAGTGAATGTTTTGATAGATGCAATATTAGGAGTGAATGTTTTGATAGGTGAAATGTTAGGAGTGAATGTGAAAATAGGGGAATGTTAGAAGTGAATGCTTTGATAAGTGGAATCTAATCTTAAGAATGAATATATGGGGAATGTATATGGAAATGTTAATGTTAGGAATGTTAGGAAGTTTTGATAGGTGCAATGCTAGAGGTGAATGTCGGAATGGAGGAATGTTAGGAGTGAATGTGGGAATGTTAGGAGTGGATGTTTTGATAGGTGAAATGTTAGGAGTGAATGTGGAAATAGGGGAATGTTAGAAGTGAATGCTTTGATAAATGCAATCTAATGTTAAGAATGAATATATGGGGAATGGATATGGAAATGTTAATTTTAGGAATGTTAGGAATTTAATGTTAGGAATGTTAGGAAGTTTTGATAGGTGCAATGTTAGGGGTGAATGTGGGAATGGGGAATGTTAGGAGTGAATGTTTTGATAGGTGCTATGTTAGAAGCGAATGTGGGAATGTTAGGAGTGAATGTTTTGATAGGTGCAATGTTAGGAGTGAATGTGGAAATAGGGCAATGTTAGGAATGAATGCTTTGATAAGTGCAATCTAATGTTAAGAATGAATATAGTCGGAATGAATATGGAATTATTAATGTTAGGAATGTTAGCAAGTTAATGTTAGGAAGTTAATGTTAGGAATGTTAAGAAGTTTTGATAGGTGTAAAAATATGAATGTTTGAAATGAATGTTAGGAAATGTTAGGTGCAAATATATGAATGAATGTTAAGAAAGGTTAGGAATGTTAGGAAGTTTTGATAGGTGCAAATATATGAATGTAAGTATGAATATAGGGGAATGTTAATGTTAAGAATGAATATATGGGGAATGTCATGTTAGGAGTGAATGTGGGAATGTTAGGAGAGAATGTTTTGATAGGTGCAAATATATGAATGAATGTTAGGTAGTTTTAATAGGTGTAAATATTTGAATGAATGTCAGGAAATGTTCGGAATGTTAAGAAGTTTTGATAGGTGCAAATATATGAAAGTTAGTTAATGTATGATTGTAGATGTAGTGTTGAGAACTTGAGAATGTTATGATTGTTAGAAAGTTTTGATAGAAATATTTTTTATTACTAAGGTAAAATTAGCAACTTGATTTTGAATTTTAATATTTTTTATACTAAGGTAACATTATCAATTTAATTATTATATTTATTTTATGTTCCTTGCAAGAAAAGAAAAGGAGCACTACAAAAAAACAAACTACAAATAGCATTCCTATATAACCCCCCAGGATTTAAACAAAGGTGATGAAATGAATAATGAAAAACAAAAAGAAAGACGTGTAGATTTACAGGGAGAATTCAAAAAGTTAAGGCTCTTCATGTTTGATGGAGAATTTGAGGAAGCGATAGAATCTTGGTTGTTAAATCTGCTATGTGGTGGAAGGAGGCCAAGAGTGTCAGTAGCATATGTAGCAAAGAGCTGAGTTGGAATTTTTTTTTAAAATTATTGAAAAAATGTATATGTCAGAACAATATTATGATGAGAAAGCTCAATAATTCAATGATTTGACACTAAGATTGTTAACCATGGAAGAATTTGTAACTGAGTTTGTAAATTTACAATGTTATGTACCATATCTACGAGTTGAAAAAGCTAAGCTATACAGTTTTATCAGTGGTTTACCCCTAGTGTATAAGGAAAATATTATGTTTGAAATTATTCAACAATGGATGAAGAAATTAGAAAGGCCTAGTTGTGCTACCATTTGTTTAAACAAATATCCTCACCTTTTGGAAAAGGAACAAGAGGTCATACTGATAAAAATTACAATAGGCGAGGTTCAACCAATAACAATGGGGTAAAGAGTATCGAAACTTCCAGTGGAGGATGGGATAGTAACCTGTAAGCACATTGCAGGAAGCTTGTACTATGAATGACATAGCCAGGAATATCCCTATAGTTAATGTTTCTTTGGAATATCGACAAGTGGACCATCAATCCACCATGTTGGAAGTAGAAGGTAAAGTTTTGAACATACATGTTTCAATACTTATCGATTCAGGGTCTAATTTAAGTTACATTGCATCAAAAGTAGTTGAAAAGTGTAAACTTAGTAAGGAAAAACAACAAAATGCATGGTTGGTATAGTTGGCGACAAAGGTAAAAATGAAAGTTACGGAGATAGTTAAAGATTTGTTATTAGGTTTTAATGACTTGGATACCTCAGTTAATTTAAATATACTTCTCCTAGGATCTTATGACATTTTGATAGGTATGGATTGGCTAGAATCTCATAAAGATGTTATCGACTATTTGCATAAAAATTTTAGTAGTGTGGATGAGGAAGATAAGTATCATACAATGAATGAAATTTATAGACCTTTATCTACACGACAAATTTTAGCACTACAACGTAAAAAGTGTATTAGGAAAGGGTGACAACTTTATGGCATAAAAATTAAAGAATTTGAGCCCGAAAAATAAAAAAATGGAATTAGAACAATTTCCTATTTTAAAGGAATTTGAAGTTGTATTTTGTGATAAGATAACAGTATTACCACCTAAACGATATTTAGATTTTAACATAGATCTAATGTCATTTTCAACACTAGTATCATGAGCTCCACATCATATGAGTATACCAGAATTAACGAAATGAACAATACAATTACACGAGTTGCTATAGACAAGGGATATTAATCCTAGTGTATCTCCTTGAAGAGTACCTGTTTTGTTCGTGGGTGTGCTAGTAATATGATAAATTTTAATGTATTATTATTGTTTACTGTCGTGCATGGATAAATTAGAGTTGATGAATAGATAACTAACCATTGATGGTAGATAACTAGAAGAACGCGAGCTAAAAAAAAATTCGACACGCGAATTTTTTTCCTACCGACGGTTTATTTTTTCGTTTGCGTTGTAAATAATGGTTCCGTAATAAAAAAAACATCGTTCGGCCGAATAACCTCTGAGACCTGAAACCTACACAATTTTCAGGTTTCTCCATTTTCGGAAGGTAAAATGGATGCCTTACACCACAAATCGACTGTCGGACTTGATACCATTAGTTTCGTCATTGAATCTACTTTTCGTAGGTATAGATTTTGTTGTGTATAGGTGAGATCCGCTATTTTTATTTTCTTTTGTTTCTAAACATGTGTCGAATTTCGTTTCATCTCTTTCAACATGCGGTGAAATGAAAAATATATAACTTTAAAAATACACCACCTAAAAAATTGAAACAAATATGGTGCGCTTAATTGGAGTGTCTACTTCAAAAGGGTATTCGTAGATTTTTAAATTTTATAGTCAATTGCGAGAAAAATGGTGCAACCAAACACATGTTGAAAATCGACAAGGTTTCCCCATTGATCGAATTCAAATAAATATTATAATTAGTGTATAGATCCGTTGGTTACAAATTTATAGTCATCGTAGTAGTATATTGTGTGTAGATTGTCCATATTTTGTTTTTGTAAAACACAAGTTTAACAATGATTTTAGTGGCACAACCAAACATGTCTATTTTTTAGTCCTTTCATTTTATAAGGACACACTGTCAAACATTTTCCGAAACGACATATCAAATCTAAATAAAAAAAATTGAAAAAAATATGAATAGAAAGCTAACATAATTCTCTAAAAGTTTTGTTTTTACGTGAAAGTGAAATTCTAAATGAAAAATATCACTTTCGTTTGCCCAAAGTTGAAAAACATGAAAAAATCAAATTTATTTTCTCATAAGACCCCACAAAATAGACACCCATCTTCATGGATTCACCCCTTATCTTGTTTCAGGTTGGGACTCGAGCGAATTCTCGAGTGGCACGCTGGTGGCATGGAATCCCCAGGTGGAAAATATAAAGGATTTTAAAACAGTAGCTATAATTTTGGTGGAAGGACACTTGCTCGGGTATTTGAAGATTATAAGGGTTCTTAATATTTATTCTCCCTACAACAGAATAAAGGAGTATTGGGATACCATTTTCCAATATGGTATTTTAAACGATAAGTCACTCATTGTAGCTAGGGATTTGAATCTTACATTATCAATGGAAGAGGTTTGGGGTGCAGGTAAAGATGAAGACCCTATCGGTGATTCTTTTAGGGAAAAATTGGAAGAAATGCAGTTGGTTGATATAGAGGCTAACATTATGTGTCCAACTTAGTCCAATGGAATATGTGGGGTAGCAGGTCTTGTTAAAAGACTGGACGGGTTCTTAATGGATGAGGTGTAAGTTTTAAACCTGTGCAGAGAAGCAAAGAATACAGATTATTTAAAGATAAATAAATACCACAACACATCATTCACACAAAAACACAGAGATTTACCCTGGAAACCCTTAACCGAGAAAACCAGAAAACCTTGGAGCCACACCTCCTATTTTCTCTTCATTACATTATGAATCCTCACAATACAAAATATAGGTATTCAGCAGCATCCAAACACCCTAATTTGTTAACCCGGATTAGAAAAAGAATCCAATCCCTTAACCGAGATTAAGTTACATATTTTTAGACAAATTCTAAAAATATCCACAAACAGCTATAAATAGCCATAAATTCTATAAATGGCCATTTTCGAACGCAATCAGGTCCTCCGTCCTTTTTTCGTGAAGGTGATTTTTGGATCGTCGAGCTGCAGCGCTGACATGCACACCTCCCCTCCATACGCACATGCAAAGAATATAACATATACCCAACATTCTCCCACTTGTTGTTTCCCTTGCATAGCAATGAGTCATGTACTCATAAAATCATAGGTTCGGGGTAGCAATGCCCACAGATTCTCTACACCAAGAGAACTTCTCTGTACTAACATACTTTGTTAATGAGTTTATGACATTTTTCACGGTGTCAACCTTCTCCAACAGCACCTTATTGTCTTCAACCATATCTCTCACAAAGTGATATTGCACATCAATATGCTTTGTCTTAGCATGATAAGTAGGGTTCTTTTCCAGGAATATTGCACTTTGGCTATCACAATCTAACCTTACACCTTTCTGTACAAACCCAATACATGAACACAATATTTGAAACCACGCAGCTACTTTGCTTGCATGAGTGGCTGCCATGTATTCAACTTTTGTAGTTGAGAGTGCAACTACAGCTTGTCTCTTTCTCATCCAACTGATAGCTCCTCCAAATAGGTTAAACACATACCCACTTGTAGATCTTCTATGATCAAGGTCTCCATCCTATTCTACATCAACAAATCCATGTACATTTATTACTCTGTCTGGTCCAGGTCTTCCTTGGTAGCAGATTGCATAATATGTGGTGCCACGCAAATATCTGAAGACCCTCTTTACAGTTGTCCAAGGCTCCTTTCCTGGTTTTGATATATATCTGCTCAAAACTCTCACTGCATGAGCAATTTCTAGTCTTGTATAGACCACTACATACATCAAACTACCAACTACACTGGCATATGGAACTCGTGATAGGTCTTCTTCTTTTTCATGTGTCTTGGGACACTGCTCTACAAATAACTTTACACCTACAGGAATAGGAACCTTCACCGACTTACTTTCTTACGTGTTAAATCTCTGTAGCACCATCTCAACATATTTTCTTTGATTTAAACTGATCATTTTGTTTACACGATCTCTTCTTATCTCCATTCCTAGAATGAATTTTGTAGCATTGAGATCTTTCATATCAAACTTGGAGGACAATTGAGACTTTACCTCCTTTGTAACATGTTTGTTGTTTCCAATCAGCAACATGTCATCAACATATAGAACTATGTTAATGAAGTGATCATCAACCTGTTTGGAATATACACCGTGATCATATTTGCTTCTCACAAACCCCAAACCAAGTATGTATGTGTCAAACTTTTGGTACCACATCCTTAGAGATTGCTTTATACCATAAACAGACTTCTTTAGTTTACATACCAACTCATTCTTTCCCTTTACTATGAACCCTTCTGGTTGTTTCATGTATATTTCTTCTTCAAGATCCCCATGTAAGAACGTTGTCTTCACATCCATCTGCTCTACTTCAAGATCAAAAGTAGCAGCAATAGAAAGAAGAAATCTAATAGAAGTTAATTTTGCAACTGGAGAAAATATTTCACCAAAATCAATCCCCTCTACCTGAGAATATCCCTTTGCTACCAATAGGGATTTATACTTATCCACTTTACCTTCTGCATTCAACTTCTTTTTAAATATCCATTTGCTCCCAAATTATTTTCTTCTAGCTGGTAATTGGACTAGATTCCAAGCTTCATTTTTGTCCAAGGAATCCATTTCTTCAGCCATGGCCTTTTTCTAGTGATCACTATCCTCTGAATCAACAGCTTCCTTCACATTTCTAGGATCATCATCAGTAATAGACATAGAAAAATAAGAGCGAAAATCAGGAGGGGAATACCTTTCTAGTTTCCTTATTTCTCGAGATGGTCTCCTCAAAACTGAAGTATGAGGTTCTTCTTCTTTTGATTCGGCTTCTTCTATTAAGTCGGATTCTTCACCTTCTAACTTAAACTCTATTTTATCTGGTTCCTTTTCCATTGGATTCACTTCTTGTCTGGAGACTTCTTTGACCTCTCAAAACACAACATCTCGATCGTAAACAGACTTCTTAGTTATAGGATTCCAAAGCTTATACCCTTTCATACCATCTTTATAGCCAATAAAGATACACTTCTCAGCTTTGTTATCCAACTTGCTCCTTTTCTCCTTTGGAACATGTACATAAGCATCACAACCAAAAAATTTCAGATTCTTAATAAAGGGTTTCTTACCGGTCCATACCTCTTGTGTATTTTTATCAATCAATGGTGATGTGGGTGATCGGTTTACCAAGTAACATGCTATCTCCACTGCTTCTGCTGAGAATTCTTGTCCTATCCCAGCACTGCTTAGCATGCTCCTTGTCTTTTCCATCAACATCCTATTCATCCTCTCGGCAACTCCATTTTGTTGAGGTGTGTATGGAGTAGTCTTTTTCCTTGCTATACCACACTTCTTACAAAAGTCCTTGAATTCATTCCCACATAACTCTCCGCCATTATCTGTCCTCAACACCTTTATTTTTTTTTCTGACTGATTTTCTACAAGAGCATTAAATTCTTTAAACTTGGAAAATACTTCAAATTTCTTTCGAACCATTGATCCTCAAACCATTTTGCAACCACCATCTCCACACATAGTATTTACAACTGCAACATCCATCTTTCCGACAGATATCAATTTTCTTGCTAGATTTGGAATGTGTAGCACTCCAGGAAGAGTTCTAATCCTTCCATCCTTCAGTTTTAGCTTGAATCTACCACGTCCAATGATACTGGCTGGTGAATCATCTCCCAAGTACACATCTCTTCCATTGTACTTTCCATATTCATAGAACCACTCCCTATGAGGGTTCATATGACATGACGCGCCTGAGTCAATCAACCATATATCACGTTCTGAAGGATTACCCATGGAAGCTAGGTACACATCCCCTCCTTCTTTTGAGGAGTTCTTCGCCTTTGTGGAAGGGGTATCCTCATATCCCTTTGCATTCTCAACATTCTTAGATCTACAATCCTTTTTATAGTGCCCAACTTTACCACATTTCCAACACTTCCTTAGAGCTTTTCCTGGGGATTTATATCTACCCTTAGATTTAGATCTTCCCCCAGATCCTTTATTTTTGTTTCTCTCATGGGGGCGACCTATCATAGACAAGGAATCCATGCTATTATTATCCATGGTTTTCTGCCTCATCTCTTTTGATAGTAGGGATGATACAATTTCATCAAATTTTAAGGTCACCTGGCTAGCACTACCTATTGCAACTATTGGGTTGTCCCGGGAATCTGGCAAAGAACACAATAATGTAACAAATTTATCTTCTTCAGCCATTTTAATACCAACAAAGGTTATCCAACTTACCAGAGTATTTTAGACATTCAAATTCTTTGTTACAATGTCATNCAACTTGTTCACAAGGGATTTTGATTGATACAAACTCCCTAGTTTTTCCCATAGCTTTACTGCACTATCTTCACCAGATACGTTCAACAACACAGAGTTTGGTAAGCAAAATCATATTGTACTCCTCTCCCTTCTTTCTAATTTATCCCAATCATCTTGTGATGTTGCAGTGGGTTTCGTACCCGGATCCACAGCAATCCATTGTTCCCGATCTACCAGAAGATCCTCCATTTTGAGCTTCCATAGCTCAAAGTTCTGGCCGTTAAAATTCTCGATCTCAATTCTTGAATTTGTCACCATTCTCTTTCAATGAAAAAATCAAAACTGCAAAGCTCCACTGAACCCAGGTTTATCATAGACCTGATATCTATCAACCGTGTCGAACCCTTAGCAGCAAAGGCGTCCCCCTAATGCCAAAATCGAGCTATGATACCACATGTAAGTTTTAAACCTATGCAGAGAAGCAAAGCATACATATTCTTTTAATCAAAATAGAGATCACAACACATCATTCACACATAAACACAGAGATTTACCTTGGAAACCCTTAATCGAGAAAACCAGAAAACCTTGGAGCCACACCTCCTATTTTCTCTTCATTACATTATGAATCCTCACAATACAAAATATAGGTATTCAGTAGCATCCAAATACCTAATACGTTAACCTGGATTAGAAAAAGACTTCAATCCCTTAATCAGAATTAAAATACATATTTTTAGACAAATTCTAAAAATAGCCACAAACAGCTAGAAAAAGACTCCAATCCCTTAACTGAGATTAAGTTACATATTTCTGTGAAGGTGCTTTTCGGACCATCGAGCTGCAGTGCTGAAATGCACACCTCCCCTCCATACGCACATGCAAAGAATATAACAGATACCCAACATGAGGAACTATGTGATGACTTCGGAAGGTATAGAACTTGGTCACACTCTCTTGGCTTCTCAGACCACGGGGCAGTTTTGTTGCAATTAGATTTCGACAAAAATCTGGTTAAATACCCATTTAAGTTTAATCCCATTTGGTTGGAGGCCAAAAATTTATGTGACTTTGTTAGGGACCAGTGGCACACAATGTCAGAAGTCCTCTACCAATCGGTGATGTATAGTTTGGTGGCCAAGTTAAATAAGTTGAAATACGAGGTCCAAAACTGGGAAAAATTAAAGAAGATAAAAGAAAATGACAAGATGGAGCAGATAGACCATGAAATAAATCTCTTTCAATCTCTGTGGATGACCATTTATTTTTAACTAAAAGGGAAGAGAGACTCCAAGTCTTGGAAACTAGAAGAGGTGTCCTACTCAGGCAGAAAGAGGAAACCTTACGTCAAAAGAGTAAAGCAGTATGGTTAAAGGACGGTGACAACAACTCAATTTTTTTCACAAATGTGCAAACCAGAGAAGAATGTATAATTATGTTTGGGAAATTGCTACGAACAAAGGGGAGACCTGTTATGACCAACGTTCTATCGAAAAGGAGATAGTTGATCATTTTGAAACCTTGTTCTCTCAACCACAAGGGCTCAAAATAATTGATCGGTTGAACACTATCAGAAACATCCCCTGAATGTTTGAAGAGGAAGATTGCAACATTGTCAACATGACAGTGACTCTAGCTGAGGTAAAAGCAACATTAAATTTGTTTGTTAAGGACAAAATTCCAAGCCCCGATGGCTGGATGGTTGAATTCTATAGTCACTTATTTGATCTCCTTGGACAAGATATTACTGAGGCGGTGGAAGAGTCATTCTCCCAGAGGAAAATTAGTCAGATGTTGAACTCCACTTACCTCACTCTGATTCCTAAGAAGGATCATCCGGACTCATTTAACAACTACCGACCAATATCTCCCTATAATATCCTCTATAAAATTATCACTAAAATCATATCTGAAACATAGAAGTTTTTCTTAGGAAAGTTTATAAATGAAGAGCAATTTTTGTTTCTGTCAGATAGACAAATAACTGATGCAGTGGGAGTGGTGCAAGGATGTCTTCATACAACCAAAGTTAACAAGAATAATGTTTTCTTTCTCAAACTGGATTTAGTGAAGGTCTACGACTAGGTTGACTGGTCTTACTTAAGAATGATCCTTATACAAATTAGTTTACCACATCATTTGGTGAAATGGATGATGAACACGGTCTCTTCTTCCCGTTTTGCAGTTTTGATCAACGGGGTGCCAACTGAGAATCTTTATAGCAACAGGGGACTAAAGACAGGCTTCCCACTCTCATCGTACCTATTTATCTTGGAAATTGAAGGGCTCATCCTCATCATTCAACAGGAAAAAATCCAATTTCTCTTTCAAGGTCTAAAGGTGTCCAGAGGGATTTCAATTACCCATTTACTGTTCGTAGACGATGTCATCTTTATTGGAGGGGGATATATTATGGGAATGGAAACATTTATAGTCATTTCTATCGCAGTTTTGTATTTCTTCTGGTTTAGAGGTAAGCAACTCTAAATATTTCCTCTTATATTCATGTAAGGAACATGCACTAAACGACTCTTTATTTGTGCTCTTCCCTTTCAAATCTGGTTCTATTGAATATGGGATCAAATACTTGGGATTTATCTTAAAACCAAACGGGTATGGCCCCAAATATTGAGAGTGATTAATAAATATTATCATAAGAAAAATTACCGGTTGGTCGTGTCGCTTTCTCTCCCTAGGTGGCAGGTTAGTTCTTGTTTTATCTCTTTTGCAAGGAATCCCAGTATTCTGGATTCCCTTATTTTCCATTCCTTCGACGATATTGTCAAGGATTTGAGCTAAAATCTTTAAATTTCTTTGGGTTGGAAATCTAGAAAGGGTAAATTTCATTTGGCCTCAAGGGAAACTCTTTCGCTACCGCATGATCTTGGAGGGTGGGGAATCAAACACTTGAGTATTTTCAACTCATAACTATGTGCCAAATCACTTTGGAGAGCCATGTTTTGTACAGGATTGTGGGGAAAATTCATTAAGGTTAAACATTTTAAAGGATTGGATACAATTTACTGGCTGAGAGCTGGAAAAAGAGCAAATTATCAAGCTCGACCATATGGAACAATTTGACTAAAAGCCTCCCAATAATCACAAAGGATCTAAGTTGGCAGGCGGGAAGGGGAATTCAAATGTTTTTGGGCATCGATCCTATTTGTGAGTTGGGGGAGACCTCATTATTTTCTCCCGAACTTGTTAAGGATATCCATCGTCAAAATATATATGTTTTGAAGGATATCCATTGGAGGACAAGATCGATGAAATGGGTTAATGTTGCGGCTATGGGACTGTCTCGCGGGTTAGCTAAGGAGTGGGATAGGTTTATTCACACACTCAACCAAGGGAATGTATCCATCACTGAATAATCTGATAAGCTGATGTGGGTATATAATTCTAGAGAAGGACAGGTGTTTGCAAAACTTGCATACCAAGCTTCTATCTCAGAGCTGTCTATGGTTAAGGTTGAATGGTATATGAAGTGGATTTGGAAACTGGCCATCCCACTGAAAATTAAGTTGTTTGTGTGGCTTTGTTTGAAAAATAAGATACTAACTTGGGAGGGATTACATGGAAGAGGTTTAGAGGGCCTGGGAAGATGTCCCTTATGTTTTCAAAATTTGGATATGGTCTCTCATATGCTTGGTGACTGCTCTTTATTTCATGAGATTTGGTTTTTACTCATGAATCGTTTTAATTTACAGCATAGCTGGGATGGGGCTTTAGTTCTTGATAATCTACAGGTATGGCATAGTAGAAATGAGTATTTCAGACATCTCCCCCTATTTGTGATGTGGGAGGTATGGAAGGCTCGGAACGCTTCCATTTTCAACAATTATTTACAGAAACCTGAGATGATATATTTGAATATCTTAACTTCTTTTTCCGAATGGAGCAAAGAGAAATCAATCAGAAGACAAAGAGAATTATCCTTTCCATCTATTTTGCAGGACCATCCGGTGGGCTTCTTTGATGGAGCGGATTTGAACGAGGAGTGTGGTGTTGGATTTGTTATCCTAATTGAAAAGGATAGATTTATCAAAGGATGGTTAAAGGCAAGTGTGGGTACAAATACCAGAGCAGTGGTCATTGGTATCTGGAGTCTCCTTTATTGTGCCAACTCTTGGGGGATTAAACGGTTACAAGTCTTAGGATATTCTCAAGTCATTATCAATTGGGCTATGGGAAAGGCCCAAGTGAAGTCCCTGGAATTAAATCATTGGCTTGAAAATATCAAACATCTGAGAAAAGAGTTCTATTGGTTATCTTTCAACCATATTTATAGAGAACTAAATAAGGAAGCTGATTTACTCTCAAAACTGGATCTGGGAGATATGGACTGTAAAATTCAGTTTTCTTACTTTTGTGATGACTCTATTATAAAAATAGGTTCTGTGAGTTTATACTAAGTATGTCTCCGTACTATGTGAGTTCTAGGTGATCAATGGAATGTTTGTGGCTCCTTTTCTATGTTTTCAACCTCAATACAGATTGATCATTTTTGTATCTGCATGCAGGTAATAGAGAGTGATGAACTGCCAATCTCTAACTAATGTATGTAGTATTTTTTATTTTTACAAATCTTTTTCTGGATCTATATCTTATATATAAATCTGACAAAACTTTCTATCAATACAAAGTTATTCTTTATTCCTGAAATATATATATAATTTAACCGAAAGTCAAACTAAATTCAAAATAAAATTCTCACGATATACGTTTTTAAATATTTAAAAATGGTAAATATAAGTTAATATTTTAAATACGATAATATAAATTTCTTTATTACTTATAATATCACAGTTTAACATATATCATTACCCCTTACCTATGTGAACGTACATAAACATGTTAAACTAATGATCGTACATATTACTTGGTATTATAACATGGTCATGATTTAACATATAACATGTTACCCATGGTCGGGTGGTTCCTTCCCTGAACTCTACCTTTATTGCTCTTATCCCCAAAAAAGAATTGCCCATTTCTTTCGCTGACTTCCATCCCATATCACTCTACAATCTGGTCTACAAGTTGATATCTAAGGTTACAGCTTTGAGGCTTAAACCTTTTTTAGACAAATCCATCTATCCTCAGCAATTTGGTTTTTTGAAGAATTGTCAAATCATTGAACCCTTGGCCATTACGCAGGAAGTCCTCCACACTGTCAAAACCAAAAACAGGTGTGCCCTTATTCTTAAATTAGATCTGACTAAGGCATTTGACAGGGTCAATTGGACATTCATCCGTCTTATTCTTCTTCAAATCGGGGTTCCACTAGTTGGTGTGAATTGGATCCTGGGCTGTATTTCCTTTGAAAAATTTTCCATCCTTGTTAATGGCTCTCCCTCTCCCTTTTTCACTGCTTCGCATGGCATTATGCAGGGATGCCCCTTGTCTCCTCTGTTGTTCATTCTGGTTATTGAAGGACTTAATTTATTGATTGAAGATGCCAAAGTAAATGGCAGAATCAGAGGGATCAAGATTTCGCCTCAGCTATCCCTCACACATCTACTCTTTGTAGATGATGTGATTATGTTCGGCGTGGGATCCTTTGAGGAATGGATGGCCTTTAAAGTTATTTTGGACACATTTTGTGAGGCATCTGGTATGCGGATTAACTTGGATAAATCTTGCTTTCTCCATAATGACTTGGATGCTGATCTTCTGTGCAGGATCACTGGTCTCCTTCCCTATAGATTTGAGCATATAAATAATGGGTTTAAGTATTTGGGATACTTTATCAAGCCATTGGGGTACTTGGTTAGAGATTGGCACTGGATTCTTTCAAAATTTGAAAAACGAATCCTTCATTGGACCAACCGGCTCTTATCACTCGGTGGTCGTCTTGTTCTTATCAAATCTGTGCTTTCTAGTCTTCCTATCTACTAGATGGCTTTGGTTCCGATCCCTCAGTCCATTCTTTACAAGCTCAAACGCATGATCTATTCTTTTCTATGGGGTTCTTCATCGAAGAACAAGAAGTTCCATCTTGTGGACTGGCACATTTTAGTGCACCCGACTACCCTGGGTGGATGGGGCATTAAGCATCTATCTTGGTTCAGTCTCTCCTTGAGATTAAAAATATTCTAGCTGGCTATCAATGGCAAAGGTATCTGGTTTCAGCTTCTATCTATTAAATATCTAAAAAGATTACCACTGCATTCCTGGCTCCTTAATAAGTCGTTTTCTCCTCGAAGAGCCTCTGTTATCTGGAAAGGATTTCTCCTTACTATATCTTGGCTTGGCAAAGGGTTAATCTGGAAAGTTGGTAATGGGTCTTCTATCCGACTGGGTGTGGATCCCATCATTGGTTTAGGGTCATCCTTTCTCCTCCCTCGCTATTTGTGGGACTATTTGGAAGATTATGGTATCTGTTCATTGGATCATGCGCGGAATCATACACCACATGCTCAGAACTATTGGTTCTCGGAAGATGCCGTGGAACTTCAGGGTGATTGGAAAATTTTATGGGACAACTTCATTAGAGGGCTGGAATTTGGAAGGATTCGCCTGTCTGATAACTGTGACTCTCTTTTATGGACACATAACAAATATGTGGGTCCATTAACTGCAGCTATGGGTTATGATTGTATTGCTTCCATGTTTTGTTCTGAGGATCAGGCCTCTGTTCTTGATTTGATCTGGAATCTAAATATCCCTCTGAAAATTGGATGCTTCATTTGGATTTTGGGTAGGGGTCGGATTCTGACCTGGGACCAATTGCAACACCGAGGTTTGCAGGGCCCTAGTAGATGTGTCCTCTGTTGTTTGGGTGAAGAGAATATTCAACACCTCTTTTTTGACTGTCCATTCACCATTGGAATCCTTTCCTACTTTGCAGCCTGATTTGGGTTTTCTTCTCCTCATTTTGTATCTGTCTCATCCTATCTGGATTACTGGTTCAACCATATCTCAATCTCTGCACTCTTCAGATATCTATCGATTTTCATTTTTTGGTGTATTTGGAATCTCAGAAACAGATGCTTATTTGACAATAATGTGCCCTCTGTACATGCACTCGTCACTCAGATTGATAATCTTATGCACTTGTATCCAGTACCACAAAAAAGCAAAGAAGTAGGAATATTCGTCCCAGTCCCATGATGCAATACCCTTGTGGCTTTTTGAATGGGGCTGCTACAGGAAATATTGGTGGTGCTGGCTTTGTGATCTATCTCAATGCTGATTATTGCATTAGTTTCTCCTTGGGCTGTGGAAGCAGCTCAAACACCAGAGCTGAATTGCTGGCACTATGGGCTATTTTGAGAGTGAGTAAGTTGATGGGTTTACCCATGCACTCGATATTTGGAGACTCGCTTGTCATTATCTCTTGGCTTAACAGACTCGCAACACTAAATGTCCCTTCTCTGGATCATTGGTGTGATGATATCCGTGCTATGATGTTATCTGCCCCTCATGTGATCTTCAAACATATATATCGTGAGCATAACTCGCAGGCTGATGGTCTCTCCAAACAGGCTTTGAAGATGGATATGGGTTTTGGATTCTTTTATGAATCTCTGGATGGCATGATCATAGATCATGGTCAATTTATGCTTTTCTAGCATGTGCTGAGCTATATGCTCCTTCTCCTTTGGCACTTTGTGATTGATATGTATTTTTCTTAGTCTGCTTTGCTAAGACTTTCAGCCAGCATGTTTTGCTCAGGACTTGTCTGTTTTTTTATCACTCTCGATCTCTATCAGCATATTCTGACCTATTTTTCAGGGATGATGAGAAAAGTCTGCAATGTCAGACTTTGTGCTCTTTCTTTATGGGCTGTTTGTTAGAACGCTTAGATATTTTCTGTCTTTGCTTTGATGGGGTTTCATTTGTGCATTATGTGCCAGGAATGTCAGGCCAATTTGTATAAGATGTCTTTTGATTCTTAAATGAATAACAAAGCTTGTTATTTTTTCCTCTGGAAAAAAAAACATGTTACCCATGTAAATAAGATATTATACCTAAACATATTAAACTAATGACCGTAAATATTAATTGGTAAAATAACATGGTTGTTCTTTTTGGGAATTGGCATTTTAGAAAACTCTTTTTTAAGAATAAGATTCATATAAATGGTTGTCAATATTTGTCTCTGGATTTATATGGATTTTTTTAAGAAGAAGATTCATATAAATGGTTATCTATCTTTGTCTCTGGATCTATATGGATTTCTAGGAATCTTGTATTTAGCCAAATACATTTATATGCAATACTAGAAGTCTGAATTTATTTAAGGAATATGAGAATCTTGTGTGTAAAAGGATTTCTAAAAAGCGTTATATGCCAGCAGAGATTACTAATGGAGTGGTTGGATATTTTGATGGTGCATCCAAACTTGATCATTGTGGTTGCGGTTTTGTCCTTAACCTAAGTAAAGAACACACTTTACACATCTATTTTAGTGGTGGTCTGGGGTTTAATATAAAAGATGAACTCATAAGCTTATATGGACTACTTCTTATAGCTTTACTTCTTGGAGTTTCAGATATCAGTATTTATGGTGCCTCTAAAATGATTATTGACTGGCAGAATGGATTATTAAAGCTGCAGTTAATATCACTTAATCATTGGATTCATAAATCCTATTGCTCATAAAGACTTTTGTGAATATCACATTCAATCAAATTTCTAGATGCTTTAATGTTTCAGCTGATTCACTTTCTAAAGAAGCACATTTTCATATGTTTGGATCTGCAAGTATACAAGAATATATAAGGAAATATGACTTTTGAAAGTTTTTTTTGAATTAAAGAAGCTAATATTTAGAGTATATTTTTGAAGAAATTTCATATGTTTGGATGTGCAAGTATACAAGAATATATAAGGAAATATGACTTTTGAAAGTTTTTTTTAAATTAAAGAAGCTAATATTTAGAGTATATTTTTGAAGAAATTAAATTATTTATCAGATCTTTTTTTATCAACCAATACAATTCTTTTTGGAAAAGTTTTATTTGAAACAATTATGATTCTAGAATTAAAGATTGGTCATGTGATGTATATCTGAAGGATATGTTCACAAAAGTTTTGTAAGGGACTTACAAAAATAAGTAACATTTCCTTGATTCAATTCAATACAAATAGCAAGAAAGATTTTTTTTTGGAAAAAAATATGGTTGTATAATATTATTGGGTAACTTTTTAACATGATTTTAACATTAAAAGGTTATTTTATAATATACATTACTTTACCTTTTAATATAAATTACTTTGTAATATCATTTTACTTAGTAATATAGGTTAAAGTTTTAAAATAATATATAATTTTACTTGGTAATATAAGTTTAAAATTACTTTGTAAAATAATATTATTTAGTAATATAGATTAAAGTTTTAAAATAATATAATGTGGTAATATAAAATATAAAATTGTAATATAATTTGTATTTTGTGTTTTAATATAATAAATATTTTAATATAAAATATTAATTGCATCGAAGAGGTGCATTTTATAGCCCAGTAAGGGAGAGATGTGTAACTCCTTCCGTGCTCATTTTAGAGTTGACACGTGTCTTTTATAAAAATAAATAAATAATATTATTAAAAATAACTTGTCGACTTAAATTAAATTTAAATTATTTAGAATTGCATATATATAAAACAAATAATGTTAAACTAAAACCATAAAAATTAGATTACGCAATTCCACTTTAAATAAGGGTTCCCACCTTGAGAGATTTGATCCCTCTAAGCGCACCTTGAGAGATGTGATCCCTCTCAGTGCTTGATAAATCCCCCGTTAAAAAGGTCTATGCTAGTTGATAATATAATTTGATAATATAAGTTAAAAAATTTAATATAAAATATTAATTTTAAAATACTTTATAAATTAATATTATAATTTTATTTAGTAATATAAGTTAAAGTTTTAAAGTAATATAATGTTGTAATATAAATTATCAAATTGTAATATAATTTGTATTATGTGCTTTAATAATAAATCTTTTAACGTAAAATAATAATCAATAATATAATTTGGTAAGATAATATAATTTGGTAATATAAGTTAAAACTTTTAATATGATACAACTTACAAATATAAAAATTAATTTAAAAATTAATATAAATTTATTATAATAAATATATTATATGTAATGTTTAATTTTATTAATGAATGTAGACTAGAATTTTGTATTGAATATATAAATATATTTTAAAATAAATAATTATTAATGTAAATTATTTTATTTAAATCTAAGTTAGAAGGCGAGGAGCAAGGTTATTTTTATAAATTTAGGGTCGAAGTTGTGGCCATCTTCTTAAAGATTATTGCTTCTTTATCTGAATGGAACACTTTCAATCTTATTGGGTGTTCAAAGATTAAATTGTTTCCTTCTCTATTGACCAAGCATCCTATTGGTTTCTTTGATGGAGTTGCTTCGAAAGGTCTGTGTGGTGTGGGGATGCTTCTTATACTGGGTAGGGACACTGTCCTAAAAGGGTGTTTAAAAGCTGGAAAAGGATATAATACCAGGGCAGATATGGTGGCCCTTTGGGGTTTACTATTTATGGCCAAGTGGTGGGGTATCTCACCTTTACAGGTTCTAGGGGATTCTCAAGTTATTATTCATTGGGCTTTGGGGCAGGCTCAGGTACAGTCTTTGGAGTTGTTTCACTGGATGGAAAGTATCAAGTGTTTGATGAATGCTTTGTCCTCTCTATCTTTCCATCATATCTCTAGAGTATACAATAAGGAAGTCGATACTCTATCCAAAAAAGACCTAGGACCTATGGATGCCACTTTATTTTTCAGGGTTTTCTTTAAGGGGAAGCTTTGTAGGCCTGGGATTCGGAGTTTATTATAATCCTTTAATCTTGTATGGAAAAGGATTGAATCTGATATCATCTATCTATTTGGGAGGTTTCTTCCCTCTTTTCTCATCCTTTTGGTGATTGATGATCACTTTTTGTTGAAGGTTCTAGTTTCTTGGTTTTCTGAATATTTGGTTAGTTGATCTTCATGACTGCCTCTTTGTGGTGCAGTCTGGATCTTTCAGTAGTTAGAACTTTGTTGTTATGAACTGAATTTTTGACCTTTTGTATCAGAAGGTCTCAAAGAAGACGGTTTGGGTCTTTTTGTAAATATTTACACGGATTTTATAATAAAAAGTTATTTTTTTGTGTTGGAAACAAAATTTATTTATAAAAAAATATTTTATAGACAATTAAAAATTAAAATATTTTATTGTATTTTATGATTTTAGTATATTTATGTATTTAAAAGTACTCACGTTTCTAGTTATATCAAGGAAGATTTATTATTAATTTTAGTTGTACACATGTTTTCACTTTAACTTAACCATAGTTACATTAATTGTAATGCAAGAGGTGAGTTGTAAATATACCTTCCCACAAAATGACAAACTCACAATATTTTATTATATCTCTTTAAGGCCCATTTTAGACCTCAAAATTTCCATGATTTAGACATTAATGGAGGAAAATAGTACAACAAGATTTCCAAATCTAAGAAAAGAGTGTGTAACACATGGGAGTCAAATTTACATACTCTTTTGGTATAGATCTATGTTGCAATTTTTTGTTACAAAACTTATCCAAATTGAAGGGATTTGAATTAGAAAACTTCTCAAAATAAGGTGATTTGATGTCTCTTTCTTCTAGATTAAATTTGATGGATAATTTGTATTGTATTAGCAAACGTTATCCATAAACATGAGGGATATATACCTTTCCACTATTTTCCACGAGATTATAACCAATAATCATGTGTGATGCACGCTCTAGCCCTAAGCACCAAGCATTAATTGATAATCACTTCTAGTAAGTTGGTAGCCTAGTGGCAAATAAAGCATAAATTGACAATCAACTATGCTAAGATGGTAGGTTGATAGAAAACAAATAAAATAAAGATGGTTGTTTCTCATAATCCTATCATAGTTGAAATCAACTGACAATAGGATTCAAACACTTAACACGGCTTGATAAATATTCCTTCTCAAATCCAAAAAAAACTATGTGTAAGGTAAATAAGTAATGTATTAATAGAATATGCAATCACATTATTCGGAATTAAAATGTAAACTAGATGTCCAAAAATTTGAGTTAGAATCGATTCATCATATTTTAAATTGGTTTTTAATTAATGCATTTGAGTGATTGGAATCAAGGAATATGTATTTAGAACTATGGTTAATCAAATGGTTATTGTATTTTGGAAATGTGATTATGAAAGTTGAAAGTTTGAAATTATTTAGTAGTTTTAAACTTTAAACGTTTGTTTATCATTATTCCAATTTCCAAACTCATCAACCCTGCTTAGGTTATTCCTGCTTCCACTATCCCTGTCAAGTCTCGATCCTATTTTAATTTCAAATGTCCACCTTGTTTCATGTATTAGCACATGTTATAGTTATTGTACCTAGATAGGGAATGAGAGCCCATGCCAAGGCATAGGTATCTTTGGGATTCAATCAGTACTCAGGATAGCGAGTTGGTTAGGTAGAAAAATGGATGCGATTATAAAGGCTCTTGTTGGAGCAAGTGCCTTAATCACTTTTTGATCAATACTTACTTCATCATTGAGAAGTGAGACATAGATTTTCATGTTAGTAAGCGAGATGGTGGGTCACTTCCTATTTCATTGGTTTTGTGAACAGTTAATATGGAGACTCGACTAGAATATTTCATCCATCTATATTTAATGGCTCTGTTGATATTTACATGGAGGTGAATGTACTACTCAAATTCCCTAAAAATCATCAAAGAAAATATTCACTATTAGTTTTTGCATGAATCATGACTCATTAAGCTTGTCATTTGGCTTGAAAATTAGGATTCAAGGGGAAGAGGTACCTTAAACCATTCCTATTGAAATAATGCGTTTGAACCGGAGTAACTTGTTACCCTTTCTTAGGTTGATTCCATTTTTTAGTTCGACACGTTCTAAGGTTTTTTCAACCATCATCGTCGACCCCTACTCCAACTACTTGCACCCTTTCTTTCCCTGTTCATTCATATGGTATATCATACCCTCTTCCATGACAAAATTTGAACTAAAAATTCGATAACAAAATACGACGACATCCAATGAAATCTAATGTTTTGTCGGATTTAACTTTCAAATTGTGAATTTCGTCGATTTTCGACACAAGACTTCGTCGGAGTTTCGACGCAAAACTTCATACATCATCAGAGTTTCGACCTTTTGACTCTTCGGATTTTCGACCCTGCACTTCATCGGAGTTTCGACCCAAAACTTCAGACTTTGTCGGATATTCGACCTTCAACTACGCCAGATTTGGAAATTTTTTGCAACAGTAACTAGGGTCATTATCGTCGATTATCTGACGATTGTTTAATTTGAAAATATATAAATTACGGAAACATTCTAACATGTTTGCTATAGAAGTGACAGATGGTTTGCGGAAATTATTTTATTCCTCGACAGACAGTTTGAGTAATTATTTTATTCTTCGATGGATTGTTTGCAATATTATTTTATTTTTGGATGAACATTTTGCGGATATCATTTTAATCATCGACAGACGGTTTGCAAAAATTATTGTATTATTCGACAACAACCATTTGCGGAAATAGTGATGTGTGGACCTTAATTTTTTAAGATCATCAATAGTATTCATTCAATATTTTTTGTGACAAAATGTCAAATAGAAATATTCTTGATCCAAACGAATAAAATCGACAATTGCTTGCTAGACTATGGGATGTAGCGAAATTAAGGGGTGATGGAAAATGTTATTATCAATGTAGTCAATGCATGGAATTTAATAGGAGAAGAATATTGATCACAAGTACCACAAAACATTGTAGGGAACATGGACACGCTGAGGGGGAGAATGAATATTATCAATTTGTAAGTTTAGCATTATAAAGTTTTTTTTATTTTGGCTTTGGTAAATGTATGTATTATTTTAATCTTTCTTATATTAACTTATATCTATTGATGTATTCATGTAATTATAAAGGAAAGACATCCTATGGCATATCATCCATATGAAGTGCTTTCAGAACCAGTATCGAAGGAACATGGAGCTATAATTAATGGACAACAAGTTAATGATCATATTGATAACGTAGTTGAAGGTGATGGTACAAATACATTGATCCATGATTCATTTAATGTTAGAATGGATGATGATCATGAAAATATTGGTGACTTTGATGATGTTCACGATATACCTCTTCTTGAGAAGGCATACGAACTCCATTATGAAGGATCCAACACAAATCTTCTCCTTGTTATATTGTTGATAATGAACTTGAAGGTTATGAATGGTCTTTCAAACATATCAATCACACAGATGTTAAGGTATGTAAAATAATCCATCACATATATATGATCATGATAAAGGTTATCTTTGTTCCTCTAATAATTGTATTGTTAATTCATAATTCAAATTAACGGATGAAATGTGTTTCATTAATATTATTTATATATTATACTAACACGGTTTTTATTTTGAGAGGAGTAGTTGCACAGAGGAAGGGGGTGAGGGAATGCAATACCCCCTCTGCTGAATATGGCGATGATGGCTCTTCGGATCCAGTTTTCTGTGGAGAAGGGCGATGAAAGCGGGATCAATGAAGGCACTGGGGATGGAGCAGGAAAGGGTTGGATATCGGGCCTAGGAGGTTGCCTCTTGAAATCCCAATCCATCCCAGTAATTCAGATCAAATCTGACAATATTAGAAGAAATTTTGAACTGTGGAGGGAGAAGGACCTCATTGGAAAATTTGTGGGGGTTTGGCCTCAAGAGAGAGATATAGAATGTTGGATCAAGAGCACATGGAACCCTAAAGGCCATTATTCTCTCCATTAAGGGTCTAAGGGTTTATTTACTATCATCTTCTTTAACCAGGAAGATCGGGACAAAGTTCTTGATGGGGACCTTAATTTTTCTTCACGACGAGGTTGTACCTAAGACCTTGGAAAGAAATATTAAACCCAGAAACAAAGGATATGATGGTGGCTCCAGTATGGATCTGTTTGTTTTACCTTCCATGCAAGTACTGGGATCAGGAAATTTTCCAAGACATTGGTAACTCGACAGGAGAATTTGTTAAGGGTGTAAAGAAGACCAAACAACAGAGGTACACGGCCTTTGACCGCATCTGTGTCTACATGGATCTATCGAAATATATTCCAAAGGAAATCAGCCTAAACTAGGATGATGAAGAATGGGTTCAGCAGATTGACTATGAACAAATCCCATTTAGATGCAGAAAATGCCATGATTATGGCCATTTTGGGAGAAAATTTTTGAAGTGTGCGGGTCAATTCTAATCACCCCCAGTAGGGTGAGATGGATGGAGAAGACTAGCCAAAATATCAAGACTAGAGGGATACCGAAAATGAGGAAGGAAAGTCAAGGGAAGATGAGTATCAGCAATAATCTCTTTCAAGTCTTGGACGAGAATGGGGAGGACTCTAGGGAGGAGAGGAATAGGGCAGAGAGACCAACAAATAAAAATGAAGGAGAGGGGATAGAGACAGGAAGCAGCAAAGAGCAGGAGGTCCACATCGAGGCGATGGAAGAAAATGGAGTGGAATAAATGGAACTAGGTGAACTAGATCTAGATGAGATTGAAAAGGAATGCGATAAGAAAGGTAAGGGGTATGTCTCCCAAAAAAATTGGACTGATCCAGGAAGCCTTCGTCAGAACCAAATCAAACCAGCAATTGGGGTTTACTTTAGACCCTCAAAAAGGAATCAAAATAAAATCTTTGGAGGAGGATCTGAAAAGAGGAAGAAAGACGAACAAGCAATGAATTACGAAGATAGGGATAAAGCTTATAGAATCAGGCTAGTACCTGATGATAAGGGAAGATTTCTCAGAAGTAAATAAGGCTAGTCAATGAAGATAGTTTCTTGGAACATTAGGGGATGAAACCATCCTAGAAAAATAAATACCTTAGCTAGGAAGGTCAAACAGGAGAGGTCGGATGTTATTTTCTTACAAGAAACAAAGTGTAGTTCATAAGCAATGGAGAAGCTGGGGAAGAATATTTGGAAAGGAAGTACGGTTATGGGGACTGACGCAGTAAGAATGGCAGGAGGATGAGTTGTTCTGTGGAAATTAAAATCCATTGACCTCACGGAGTGGCCAGCCAATCAATTTCTTTGATCTCCAATTTCAACTTCTTGGACTCATGGGCTAAAGGAACCCTCGTATATGTCTATGGTCCAAGTGATTTCCCTTGGAAGAGGGCCTTTCTAAATTTTATGAACTGGATGAAGGGTCTAGCTGGTGAAGGATCTTGGATCATATGAGGATATTTTAACCTAATAACCTCTCTAAGGTAAAAAAGGGTGGAAGGCAAGTCCTGGACAGATTTCAAGAAGCATTTCGGAGATCTCTTGGCTCACAGTTCACTCATTGATCTCTAAATGGGAGATGGTTGGTTTACCTGGAACAATAAGTGTGGGGGGGAGTATATTTTTTATTCTATAATTGATAGATTTCTGGTTACGGGGAACATTGCGTGGGGAATGAAGGAGATAAATTCTAGTGTCCTTCTGGCGACCGGCTCATATCATTGGCCCATTAGTGTCAAATGGGATTGGTCAAATTCCATCTTGAGAAAACCTTTCATTTTTGAACAATTATGGTTGGAACACAAGTACTTTAAGGATTTGGTAGAACAGTGGTTGCAGGACCTAGTCTCCCCCGCATGCATGGGAATGTACTTCTTCCAACAAAAGCTAAAGCATCTCATGAAGTATGAATTGGTCCATAATTTTGAGGATATCATGACTGCAAACAGAGGTGATAGAAGGCAGGACATAGCCAGGATCACCAAACTTATTCCTAGGGTGATAACCAAAGAGAACAATGAGATGTTGGTTAAACAAATATCCATGCAGGAGGTGGAGGAAGCGGTAAAGTAGATGGCCTTCAGGAAAGCTCCAGGACCGGATGGATTCACCACCAACTTCTTTCACTTATTTTGGGACTTGATTAAATAGGAGGTCCCAAAAATAGTGGAAGAATCGAGGTGTAATCGTGGAGTTCTAAAGGATTTTCATGCCACTTTTTTTACCCTGATTTCGAAAGGGGAAGGAGCTTATACTCCAAGTAAGTTTAGACCTATTTCCCTATGTAATGTCATTTAGAAAATTATCTCAAAGGTGATAGTGAATAGATTAAGTCCCCTCCTCCCCAACTTGATTAGCCTAGAAAAATCAGGTTTTGTGGAGGGGAGGCATTATTAGGTTTTGGATGGGATTATCTCGGTTCATGAAACTATCGATTCCATAAAGGTGACCAAGAGACCGAGTATGTTGTTGAAGATGGATATCGCAAAATCCTATGACAAATTAAGTTCACAGCATATGGAAAATATGTTGGAAGCATTTGGCTTTGGAATGGAATGGGTGGAGTGGTTCATGGGTCTGGTGAATACCCCCTTTTTCTATTCTGTTGAATGGCTCCCCATCTAGAATCTTCCCTCCTTCTCGAGGAATCAGACAAGGGGATCCCCTCTCTTCTTTACTCTTCATTCTAATGGTGGAAGGGCTGAGAAGGCTCATCCAAGCCCAATCTATGAGCAGTGTGGGCTTAACCTCTACGAGGGAATGGATAAACAAATGCACCATCAATTCATGGATTACACGATGCTTATGGGGCACCCTTCATTCCAAGAGGCCCGAGATTTTAAAAGGAGACTTAAACCTTTTACAAAATATTCAAGGCTCACAGTTAACGTGTATGAATCACATGTTTTCTTCCGTAATACAAATCCTATGGTTCAGAGGAACATTGTTAGGATTCCTGGATTTTCCAAAGGGACATTCGCTTCCAAATATCTGGGGGTTCCCTTGGGGGTTGGCACCATAAAGAAGGTGTCTTGGAAGGACCTATTGGATAGATTTAAAACCAAGTTATCAAGTTGAATCCTTTTCCCTGTAAATATTCCCAACAGGTTCTTCTTGGTTAAAGTTGTTCTTCAATCCATGCCAGTTTACCTCTTTTATGTGTTCTCTGCTCCAAAGTCTATCATAAAGGAGATCAGAAGTATTTAGTGAAACTTCCTTTGGGGGGGAAGGGAATTAAATTCTAAATTTTCCCTGGTAGGATGGGAGAAAATTTGTTGCCACAAGGAAAGAGGGGTCCTAGGGCTCAGGGATCCCAAATTCATGAGCGAAATACACGGTGCTAAAATATGGTGGTGATGGTGTAATCATTTAGTGGAACCATGGGCCAAATTATGGAATGTGAAGTATGCTAGGGACATACCAAAGGAACAATTGATCAGATATAATGAGGAGCAAAATGGATCACACATATGGATGAAATTCTAAGGAGGGAGAAAATTTGTACAGGAGCATAGTTTTTGGTAAATCGGGGATGGGGAGAATGCCAATTTTTTGGATGATTCTTGGAACCAACTCCCTAAATTGGGAGAGGACCCCAGATGGCAGACTATTAGGGCTAGAGGGAGGGAAGAGGGAAGATTTAAAGTGTGCCACTACTGGGAGGATCCTTCTTTATATTATCAGAGGTAATGGTTGAACCAAGTGGGGATGGATGGTCTCACTTCTACAGAAGATCTTTGCTCCTTTCAAGCAGATATTTAGGAGAGATTCATCCATGTTCAAGGAGGTCTGGATATATTAAGATGGGGATACAATCAGAAAGTTTCATTTAGTATCAAATACGCCTATG
Source organism: Pseudotsuga menziesii (assembly GCA_001517045.1). Classification (NCBI taxonomy): domain Eukaryota; kingdom Viridiplantae; phylum Streptophyta; class Pinopsida; order Pinales; family Pinaceae; genus Pseudotsuga; species Pseudotsuga menziesii. The sequence continues at coordinate 490,812 of LPNX010792606.1, read as the reverse complement.
ATATATGCACTCACAATAGGGAGGTCGAGGATGGAATATGGAAAAAGATATGGGAAACCAATCCATGACCAAAGGTTTCCATATTTCGTTGGGTGATTTTTAAGCGCAGAATCCTAACAAGAGAAAAGATTAGGAGACGAGGGATCCATGTCCCTTCTCAATGTGCCTTATGCAGAAACAGTGAGGAAAGTATGAGCCACATTTTGGACAACTTCCCTTATACGGCCTCCATATGGGATAGAGGAACCTAAATAATCTGAGTGAGTGGTCGAAGTAGAGGTAAACCTAGACAGTCCTTGCACGACTGGAACCTTAAAGCATTCAAAAATCTAATTCTAAGAACTCTATGGTTAATGTTTCCAGGAATGGTAATGTGGAATTTCTGGAAGGAGAGAAACAGTCGCATTTTTAGGGGCAAGAGGCATACAGAAGAGGAGGTGTTGAGGAAACTTGCTTCGAATATCCTCGAAACTATTAGAAGTATGCAGTGGAGTGAGCAAGATAAGGATTTCTCAGTAGAGGAATCCTGCATCGCGGATAATTAGGGTCTGGATAGAAGCAATTTGGATGGGATTAGACAAAAGGATAAACATGTAGACCCTCTAGTCCAAATTATTGGTCTCCCCCTCCTATGCACGTGTTTAAAATTAATTTTGACAAGGCGATCAGAGGCAATCCAGGTGTTGCTGAATATGGAGGGGTCTTTAGGAACGTTGCCGAAGAAATTTTGAAACTATACTTTGGTTATATTGGTAGTGACACCAATAATTCAGCGGAACTAGAAGGTCTAGTCCAAGGAAAGAAGATCATTGTTAGGGAAGGTTGGCTTCCAGTGATCGTAGAAGGAGACTCGAACATTCTGATCCAGATGGCTAAGAAACTAGCCAATGGCCAGTCCACAGAGAAAACATCATCCAGTTGGAGGCTCTCTAGTAGATTGGATACCCCTCAAGACCTTGTCTCTACCCACTTGTTTGTATCCTTCATCCATGTCATGCACGATACGAACAAGGTGGCATATCTTCTTTCCAATGTAGGCGTAGAGGGGGATAGGGCCCATAGGGTGGGTTCATTGGAAGACTTTAGGGATGAGTAATGGGACCCATACTGCGTACCTATTTCCACCCATTATTACAAGGAAATTCGATAGGTGGATGGCCACAATCAAATCGATCAGGAGGGCAACAGGGGGCGGATAAATATCCCCATAGTTTCAGAAACGTGCTGCACTTGAACATGCAGAAAATGACGAGCCTTAACCACCCCATTCTCATTCTCAGTACTGCAGGGTGCGAAAAAACACATGGAAGGAGAGAAATTTTGGATTCGCTTCAGTGGCTCGATCTTGTCAGTAATATGGGAATGACGTTAATTTATGTGATTGGTACGGTAGAGGGTGAAGGAAATATTTGGGAGATGGAGGGAATTTACAAGACAATTTTGGTAATTATGGATTCCCCGTCTTTATATCCGAGGGAGGATCCCTTTCCCTTCATTCATTCTCTGTGTGGAAATTTCTCCATTTCTATTCCAATATAGGGTATTTTGAGTGGGAAGGTGTGAGGCAACAACTCTATTCCTAGGTTTCAATATATCTTTGAGTGGAGTCCTTTGTGATTACCTAGTATGGCCCCCAAGCGATCCAAGAGTATGGATTTGGGAATGGGTGTGGCTACTGTTGATTGTCAATGGAAAGGAAAATGGGTTGGAAAGCGAAGGGGTTGTAGGGGCCATGTAACGAGGTCCCAAACCCATGCCCAAGAAGTGATATCTTTCTTCAAATACCGTATTCCGCTGAAGATCCGTAATGATATTGAGACTATGGAAAAGTGGTTGTGGGAGGAAGTGCAAATGGTTCCAATAGAAGATATTCAAAGGGAGGTAGAGGAATGGGTAGTTGACCCCGGAACCATGGTTGGAAGGGAAATGGCGTATGACAGGATGATTATGCTTTACTGGGTCATAAAGAAATTAATTGCGCATGCATCTACCAGTAGTGCGACCACGAAAGAGGGTGATGAGGAGTAGGAAAGAGCATGGAAAGAACACAATGCTAATTGTAAGCTAATGAACCGAAAGATTGACTTAATGTATTCCTGTATGGGGCTCCATTTCCACCATTCAGGTTTACAAAAAGCGGAGGTCGAGGGTTCAAGAAGGAAGGATTACCGAAAAAGAGTTTCATAGGTGGGAGACGAATCCCTAAAGGTTTTGGAGGGGATGAAGCTCACTGAAAGGACCAAACAAACTATCGTTGAATGAACCAGCCTGGGGGACCTCTCCAAGAACCTGGTCTAATGTCTTAGTTAAGGGATCTGCGATTTCTTATCGTTCTAGATCCTTTAGTGCGTAGGTGTCATAGTAGTAGTCTTTTGGTAGATAGATGGATAAGTGGTACTCTTTTATGGGTCTCTGTTTAGAACAATATGGTATTTTGGGGGAAGATCGTAAAATTTTTGGGCAATACTGTAAAGCTGGCTAAGCCTGGGGATGATGAAACTTTTCTATCTTGAGTGATATGTATCTATGGTGAATTTGCAGTAATATAATCTTTTATTTACAAAAAAAAAACCCAATTTTTATTTTAATTTGATGTAACTTGATTGCTGAATTTTTGTTATCACCATCAAATATTTTACCACGCACATATCGATATTTATCTACCATCATGAAATAAAATGGATTGCATGATGAAGCAATTCATGCATTCCCCAATGACCATCTTATATATTATAATCAAGATGAATTTGCAACAAAATGTCTGGAATTTCATATAAGTAGATATCGAACACATCAAGTAATAAAAAAGGTGCCTCTCAAGGTTCTTCGTTATATTCCCATTATTCCACGTTTGCAACGACTGTACAGGTGCAAAAACATAGCGCAACTTACGGATTACAATGCAAGGAACATAAGTCAGGATGATGTTATTCGAATTCTTGCAGATGGTTCTGCATTTAGAGATATGGAGGAAAAGTGGCCTCACTTTAAAGAAGAACCCAGTAATATTAGGATTTCTTTGGCAGCAGATGGTGTCAATCCATTTCCAGAGGTGAGATATGTTTACACGGTGTGGCCTACTTTTGTTATCAACAATAACATTCCTCCATGGTTGTCAATAAAATGGGAGCACATAATATTGTCGATGATTATTCCAGGTATATTGTGTCTACAATTGTTTTATTTTTAATGTAACTGTGGAATCTTATTTTTCGTATTTTGTTTCCTAATGTCATATATATATATATATATATATATATAATTTTCCTCTTATGCATGGCTTATATATCTAAATGGTACTCATATTTATATATTTTATATGTTCAAATCAATCAGGTAAGTACCAAGTTAAAGATATGAATGTATATATCGAACCTCTTATAGACGAGCTACTAATGTTATGCAACAACATCAGTATGTATGACGTATCTAGACCAATACGACAAAGGTAATTTCAATTCCATGCAATGCTTGTATGGACAATACATGATGCCCCAGGGTTAACCCATTTTTGTGGTTAGTATTTTTAAGTTCCACTTTAATTGGTTTTAATTTTATGAACTAGTTAATATAGTACTATGCACGCATGTTTTTATAAATATTACATTCATTTTATATATAATTATAATTGACATAGATATTCCATATCTTTATGTAGGTCTTCAAAAAAAGGGAAAATTTGCATGTCCAGTTTGTGGTCCTAAGATCAAATCAAGTCACCCAAAAAGCTTAAGAAAGGAGGTGTTTGATGAGTATAGGAACTTCCTCTCTAAGAATCACAGGTATCGAACAACCGAAAAAAATCTATTCAATGGAAAGAAAGAGATTGCATTAAAACCACAGAGAATGGCACCTCACCTATGGAAGTTGCAATATAATAGAAATAGTTAAGCTGGTACGTATAGATCATCGTATATGAAATGTTATGTATTTTTTTATTGTGTGTTGTTTACTATAGTGACCATTGATTTCTATAATTTATTTATAAACTACAATTCATGATGTTCATCATGATCATGAAGGAATTAACAGGATTCCACGAGGAATGAAAAGTTATCATAAACAATTCAGCAGGTTGCCCTAATATGAGGACCTACAAATTGAGTCATATGTTTGATACAATGCATATCAGAAAGAATGTGACTGAAACATTATGGCGACTATTCAAGCTAAGGAGCGACAAAAAAAAAATTGTCAAATTTTGCAAAGACATTCAATAAGGCAACCATGTAATGAAAGATGTCATTCAATTTCATAGCAATGGAGACCAAATTAATATAAATTCAATTCCATGGATGTTAACAGAGAAACAAAGTAATGTTGTAAAAGAAGTCATGCGGAAAATTAGATTTCCCACTAGATTTTGTGCAAACATGAATAATATCATAACAAAGAAAGGTGATTTTGCGGGGGTGGAAATGCATGATTGGCATTCCGTCATGAAGATAATTATTATGGTCTCCATATAATTATTATTTTTTAATTCCAGTGCATCTTGTTTTTATTTTGTTTGTCTACTCTTTGTTTAAAAAATGATGTGGTTTGTATATTGTTATAGTATGTTCTACCTCTCTCTCTCCCAGACAACTTTGACAACAATGCCAAACAAGTTATATATAATCTTAAGGAATACATGAGGTAACTAGCAATTTTTTGCATGTGCCTAGTGTTTGTTTAATTAATCGTAGAACTTATATTTGTTTTTTTTGCACTAATTCATGTTATGTAATTTAATGTTTTTTGTTAAATATCATTATTGGTTTATGTCACTTGTAGATGGTTGTCATTTAAATAAATCCATAAATAAGATATAAGTATTGGAGGACATAAATTCCTCGTCTCATGTGTGAAATGCAGAAGCATCTGCCTTCAGAATTTTCAATGCATAGGAACACTACCTCATACACCAACTTGGTGATATTGAATTGTGTGGACCTGTGCACTCAAGGTCCATGTGGATGGTTGAGAGGCACTTGAAATTTATGAAGGGTTTGGTTAGACAACGAGCACATGTTGAGGGTTCTATGATGGAATGATATATGGTATACCAAAACATGTTGTATATTAATGAATATCTTCCTAATTTGGCATCAAAGTTAAATTTACGTCGCATTTGTGATCCAGACTCCAATAATAATTTTGAAGGGGAGTACCTAAAGGGGATAGGTAGATCGAGGAAGGTGAAAGGTAATTATTAGCTAGTGGATATTAATTATATAATACATTTGACTGTCGAATTTTATGTATATATATCATACATATTCTATTTTTATATGCAATATATTACATCAATTAACAGTGTATACTTTGTTAAGATAATTTACATTTGTATTGAATTTTAATTTTTATTATCGTCAATTAGTTGGTTGAGAGTGGGATGCAATTCATTTATACATCGTGAAAAATATTGACTAGATGAAGGTATGGATTGAACGATGCGAACATTATGTTAATGGAATATCATGGGAAGGTGTGCCTTCATTGGTTAAAGAATCACATCGCAATGGAGATATCCATCTTACACAAATAAAAATCAATTTAGCATATGGTTTAAAAGATAAGCATGCAAGCATATTAATCAACCACTCTTTTTTTTTTACAAATTACAAATTTTTGTACACGTTTATTTTTTCCTTGTATGGCATAAACATGCACTTAATCATAAATATTGAATCATTATGTAATATTTTCATGTATGGCTTGTTGTAAGTAAAACACCATAAGGCTATGGTGTGCAATGGTTGTAAATATCGCATCAAAAAGTTGGATGAAACAAAGAAAACATCATGTTGTGGAATATCCACAGTCTTTGAGGTGACTAATGTTTCCTCTAGAAGTGATAGACATCCATAACTCTCAGAAAATCAATACTATGGGTATCTGGAAGATATTATTCAGTGTGACTTTAACTCCTTCAAGCTAGTTACCTTCGTTGTCAAATGGTACGGGTTACGATTGAATCAATGTGATCCCAATCAAACTATTATTGAACATGATAAGGGATTTACCATGGTAAATACAAGGTTGTTTGAGCCAGGAATGGAGCCCTGTGTTGTTCCAAGCCAATGTGAACAGGTATTTTACTCTGAGGTTCTAGGTAAAGCAGGTTGTTCATTTGTTGTGAGACACGATCCAAGGGGAAGGTTGGTAAAGTATAACCTAGAAGAAGTTAATGAAGAGGGTTTGGAATAAGGCTTCGATGATGAATATCATTATCAACATGAGTTATATGATCATGTTCTAGAAGAATATGTCAAAGAATTAGTTGAATCAGATGATGTAGCAAACAATTTCCATGAAGATGATATCGACGATGACATGATGATCGTAACTGACTTAGATGACTATGATGATATAGCCAATCCTTACAGTGTTGACTATGGATCTAATGATACAGATGATGAATTGGATGAAGAATATGATGAATTCTATTGAATTGTATGAGGTATGCAGAAATTTCCCTACTCTATACATTTTGATTAAATATTGCGATATAAATATTGAATTTTATTGGTAGGTGTAAATTTGTATTGGATTGAAATTTGGCATGGTTAGACCTAACACATGCATTGATGGTGTGGGAGGGTTTGTAGACTAAAAAATGAATGACTCTAACAATTCGAGCTTGATCTGAAATTTGGTATGGTCATGATCATGACTAACATCATCATCGTCATCTTCATTGTCAAACAATATGACTAGCACATGAATTGATGGTATGGTATGGTTTCCAGACTCAAACATCATCATCATCATCGTCATCGTTGTCGTCATCATCGTAATCATAACTAACATCATCATAATCATTGTCATCACCATCGTTGTCATCATCATCATCATAATAATAATAATCGTCATCATCATCGTCATCATCATATTCATCATCATCATCGTCATCTTCATCATCATCACCATCTTCATCTTCATCATCGTCGTCGTCATCATCGTCACCGTTATCGTCATTGTCATTTTCATCGTCAAACGTGACTAAAACTTGAGGTTCTTATAAACATTGTTACTTCACCTTTTTAATGATCATAACTAACATCATCATAATCATTGTCATCATCATCATCAACATCATCATTATCGTAAACATCATCATTGTCATCACCATATTCATCTTCATCATCATCATCATTTCCATCATCATCGTCGTCGTCGTCGTCATTAAATAATTAAATAAACATAAATATAAAATAAAATAAAATAAAACAATACATAAAAAAATAATTAAAAATAATAAAAAATAACATATAAATAAATAAACAATAAAACAAAACATCTAAAAATACACATTTCTCCCCATGGAAGTTGGACAAGTGCTTGGTTGGGAGGGAGGATGAGAGGCACGTCGCAAGATTGTCAGTCCCTTGTGCGACCACCTCATCACCCCCCTTCAAACCTCTATTAATCATGCAATTCTCCCACGCGATGAATACAAATGACAGTCCTACAGGTACGTGCTCTCAGTAGCCAACAACGGATGTTTTAATTATGGTAGAGGCTCCGTACAACAGAAAGTAATAGGGTAATCATGAGAGGGTTCAGTCCATTCATTTTCTTGATAGGGACGAATCGGTGGAAGGGTTGGCAGTATTCCATCATGAATTACCATAATTTACTTTAGTTGGGATTTAAAGAGACTTCCATTCTCCATTGGATTTCCATTTTGAGACCTATATTCCTTCGGCCTGCCTCTTTGAAGTTCCCCGTAGAGCTTCTGCATAGTGGTTGTGAGCGAGTGGTTTGTGAGGATTCGCTTCTGCATGTTGAGTGGCGGTGTGGTCCTAGAGAGTGGTAGAGTCCTATGTACACTGGGAACTGCAACTGTGGCTTCACCCATGCAAGGGATATCCTGGATAAGCACATACCTGGCTTTATCTCCATCTCCTTTTGTTGTATTTCTAGTCACTGAATATGGGGTTTTACTGGGATGAGATATGTCCGCCACCCTTGCTGGAGCTCTTAAGATCTGTGTATTCATCACCGCCTTGTCATGGTTGCAAGCTCTGTGTCTGTTGAACCTTTTATTTCCAGGCCTTCTTTTCTCAACCCTGTTGGGTATCCTCGGAGCACTTTTTCCCGAGATTGTAATATCTCCCTGACCCCTCTCCACATGATACTATTGCTCTTGGTGGTTTCCTTCCCGTCTAAAAGCATGCCTCCTTGCAATCATCCTTGTTGTGCCTCTATCCTTCCTGAGACTAGTAAGTCAGAACCTAGGAGACCACCTATTCGGTTTCTGAAGCAATTGGTTGAAAAATGTAAATGCTACAAAAGAGAAATCTCTGATTCGGTCCAAGCCATCGTCAAGCGTGATAAGAGGGAGGTTGAAATGGATAGAATTTTCTAGGGACCGGAGGAAATTAAATAATAATTTAAGGACTTAGTCTCGGACCCTGGTTCTTCTAGAGGTCATCTCACTCTCTATCAGAAGTCCCTAGAATTGCACTAGTCATAGAAGATGGTTCTTGGCAGAACCTTGGTGGAGAAGGATGAGCAGCATGGGGAAATCTTGCTCCAGCAAGACAAAATGATGCTTCTCTTGAAATGGATTCTAGACAATCAAGCTGATCTTGCTAAACGATTGGGCATAAAAATCGAGCCTGACTCTACCAGCGGGCTTCATGATCAGTTTGATGATTGATATTGCTTTTCAATTGTCTCTATTCTATTTTTTTTGTTTAAAACTTCTGTTAAATATGATACATTTTGTTTTCATGGAAGATACAATTTTAAGACTCATTAGGAACTCGCAATCACTTTGGTATTATCTTGTTTCCTTTCGAGGGAGACTGCCATTTTGATCTTCAATCCTATTTTCCCAATGGGCTTTGTTTTTCTCTGTAAATTTCAGCTTTTGGCAATAGAAGGATCGTCTAATTTACCAAAAAAAACACATTTAAACTAATTATAAACAAATAAAAGAATACATAAATAATAATAAAAAATAAATTAAAAAAGACAAAAAAACAAAACATATAAAAATGAAATAAACATGTACACTAATTTTTCACTTACCTCGAGTGGAAATCATCCTGGGCATTGCATTTTTCACTTACATCTAAAAATCATCTCGAGCGTGTTTCATTTTTCACTTCCTGAGTTCCCTCGCAGAGTCAGTTCCTTCACGGGTTGAGTCCCCTAAAAGATTCGATTCCTTCACTTCTTTGTTCTGTCAATTTCTTCAACGTTATTCTTTCACGGAGTTGACTGCACAGAGTTTACTGCAATATTCTCTACATGGGTTTGTGATTGAACCACCGTGACTGGTTTCAATCCTTCATTGTGACTGGTGCTAAATTGAATGCAAATATGTCTTTGGTAAGTACAAATTTATATCCCTTTTATCCACTCTATTTCAAAAACTACAACTATGAGTGCGAGAGTGATGTAGTTACCAGTTTTAGGCAAATTGAACATCTCAATAGTATAGCTAATGCAGGTATCTTCAATACCCCTTCTCTATCTCTTCAATTATTTGAAGCTTATCTACTTACTCAAGCGTTGCATGGGAAAATTGGAGTGCACCAGCACTTAGGTTGTGTTGGTCAAATATCTTCATTACCCACACAATTGTATTCTCAATACACTAACAAGTTACTATGCCAACCTTAAATTAGTTGAGTCAAGAATATTGTTCCCGAGTTGCCTCAACGAAATAGTGGCACAACTTTCTTTGACTTCCCATTTAGTCATCCATCCTGAAACGACCACCCTTTATAACCCCCTATTCAATTTCATTTCCTCCATAATGACCTCCACTCTAGCCATAATGGTCCTTCCATAGTACAACCTATTTGGTCTTGTTCGAGAACCATGGTGAACCCATGACTTGGCAAAACCTATATATTAGGGCTAAAGGGTTACTGTGCCAACCTGATTTTCCCACTAGCCTCATATCCTTCCAACAACGTCTTCAATTCCCATCGTCTTCAATCCAAAATACAGACACACTCAGCTGGGCACATTTGCAAACCCCACTCAAACCTGTCAACACTCCTTCAAACATTCGATCTCCATCCAAACTATTAACTTCACCATTACAGTCTCATTCTCATCGACTATGTCTGTAAATATGAGTCTTTCCACAATACTTGAACAAATCACATGATTATAATTAAACTAAAAATTTTAATAAAGAATAATCCTTACCAAAATCCAAATGCATAGCCTACAGGTGGTTACGGTGTTCCTTATGTCACATAGAGAAGCGTATAATTCCTTTGATTTCTTTAAATGTGTTTTATTCTTGAAATCGTGTATCGTTTTTAATTTTATGAACGTAAGGGTCATCAAAATGAATCTAAACAGACAGTTGAAACTATCCTATAGATTATTGTTAGCTAAACAGACAGCTGCAACTTGGCTACAACTTTCCTATAGATTACTGTTAGCTAAACAGTCAGCTGCAACTCAGTTTCTAATGTCCTATAGATTATTGTTAGCTAAATAGTCAGCTGCAACAGTCTTGTAGATTACTGTTAGCTAAATAGTTAGCTACAACTCAGCTACAACTGTCCTGCAAGTGAAAATTTATGAAGTAAGATATTTGTGTGTGTTGTTGAGAGTAAGAAAAACACTCCCATGCCTTCCCACAATTTAGGGTTGGTTAAGTACCTGAAAGTCCCCCAAATGTGCCCAAAATTACTCATTTTGGGGGGATGGTTGCATGACTGATCAGTTCCCCTAGAACTGCCTCCTCATGCCCCAAACTGCTGATGAGGTGTTGCTTATGTCCTCAACAAATGAGTCATCAAAAGAACAATGCATGTGAATCATTTTATTTTTTAATGATCAGAGAGCATGTGTTATTTATTACAGCACATCAGTAGGACCCTGGAAAAATAAAATACATGTAATATACGCATAGAAAAGCTATGCCTTACTATTATGTTTTCCACACATATATGCTTACACTATCTATTGAGATAATAAACTCTTGAAATCCCTTTGTATAATGCAGCTCTATTATTCACAATTGTACAATTTTTTTACAGTGAGGAATTTTCTCTAGTCGATGGTAGAGATTGTGTGCTCCACAAAGGGCCTTCACGCCGAACATTCAATCCCTTCTCAAACATATTATGCATTATTCTAGTTTGGAATGGATTCTGAACCTCCCTCTACATTTTTTAAGCTAGGATTCCCTTCAATTAATAGGTGGATGTCTTGAAAGATATGTCGGATTTCTGACACATGTTTTTTATTGTCGGAAAACTGCTGAAATTTAACGAACGTTTAAAAAGAAAGAGGATTGTCGAACTGCCAACAATAATATGTCGAAAGTCAGACATCTAAGCCGTCGTATTTTGTGTTCAAAATTGCTAATGTGTATGTTAACCTATACTACCACATAAGAACTACATATGGAATATCTAGCCTACATGTAACAATGTGGCTCATGATTGATGCATCGTAAGGCCTTGAGACAACACATAATATATATGGAGGGAATATTCTTTCAACTACAAGTGGGATATCTTTTTATTATGAGATCTATAACATAGATAATGGATCTCTTGGCCCACACCATGGTAAAGGGTTTAAATTTATGGCCTAAGTTCACACCATTTGTTTACAGGGTCATGTACCATCATGATGCCCTTGACTATCACATAACATGAATATGCTTAGAAAATATCTTGTCTACATGTGATATATGGTCATCATTTTGAAAACCTGCGCATATGGGGATGGTTCTTGATGTGTGGCTTAAAATGTAGTCAAAACTATGGTCTTAGGTTGTAACATTTGCCTCTAAATCTCATGCTCCATATGTGCGGCCCCAAATTACCACCACAAGCACTCCATAGGGAATATTTGACATGTAACTTGGATATGGTCATGGCCATCTTGAGGTTTACAGCAACATGGATGGTTATAAATGATACCAAAGTAAAGGTTTCATGAACCATAATTTTTGGGGTCCTTAGCCACTACATAGGCCTTATAAATGGGAACTTTGTCACGTGAGTAGGATATGGTGTCCATTTAAAGTTAGTTACACCAAGTCGAGTTTCAATGCCAAAAATGTAGGTTGTTGGGTCAAAAAATTTAATGTACTCTAAGGTTCTTCATGGGCACTAGGAATGGTTCTCATGGCCTGAGCTATCATTGATGGACAAATTTTAGGTCCTTGTCGACGACGATGATTGTGACGAGGATTAAATTTTTATTTTTATTAGGGTTTGGTTAAGGGGTTAGGGGATTTAAGCATGGGGGGTTTGTAAGGATGCAAGGTTATGTTCACTATGGTCATTATGGTCACATTATGGGGTTAGGGAATTGGGGGGGTTACCACCTCCAAAACTCATTAGAATTGGACTTTTCTTTACCTATATTGATAGTTTGGGATAGAAGGTTTTACATAATTCAATGGTTAGTTGTTAGGGTTTTTAGTGGTTAGGTTCCTTATGGTCACATTATAATGTATGCATTATGAAAAAAACATAATCATTATGGTCACACTATGGTCAAATTAATTAGCAATTAATGGCTTTAGAGGTTATGTCTTAGTCCATTAATGGGTTAGGGGATTTGGTATTATGGGAGTTATAAGGAGTTAAGGTTACAGTCACTGGGGTTATGGTCATTATGGCCATTAAGGTCACATCAGGGGGGTTAAGAGTTACATGGATAAGGAGGTTTAGGTTTAAGGGGTCAAGGGATTAGTTATTAGTGGTTTTAGTGGTTAGGGGCCTTATGGTCACGTTATGTCATATGAATGTGTTACATAGTATACATAGTCACTATGGTCACTATGGTCACATTTAGTGGTTAGGGTCCTCAGGGGTTAAGGGAATCATGGGTTAGGGCTTAATGCGTTAAGTGATTAGGGGATATGGTTTTATGGGCCTTATAAAGAGTTAGGATTAGGGTTTAATGGGTTTATGGTCACTATGGTCACATTTAACAGTTAGGGGCTCAAACCTGTCAAAACTCCTTCAAACATTTGATCGCCATACAATCTATTGACTTCACCATTACAATCTCATTCTCCTCGACTCTATCTAAAAATCTGAGTCTTTCCACAATCCTTCAAGAAATCCCATGATTATAATTAAACTAAAACTTCTAATAAAGAATAATCCTCACCAGACTCCAAATGCATATCCTACAGGTGGTTACGTTGTTCCTTATGTCAAATAGAGAAGCATATAATGCCTCTGATTTCTTTAAATGTGTTTTATTGTTGAATCAGTGTATCAGTTTTAATTTTATGAACACAAGGGTCATCAAAACAAAGCTAAACAACTAGTTGCAACTCAGTTGCAACTGTCTTGTAGATTACTGTTAGCTAAACAGTCAGATGCAACTCAACTGCAACTGTCATGTAGATTATTGTTAGCTAAACAGTTAGCTGCAGCTATCCTGTAGATTATTGTTAGCTAAACAGTCTGTTGCAACAGTCCTGTAGGTGAAAAATTTTGAAGTTATAAATTTGTGTGTGTTCTTGAGAGTAAGAGCAGCACTCCCCTACCTTCCCACAATTTAGGAGGCATCAAAATGAAGCTAAACAGGCAGCTGCAACTATCCTGTAGATTACTGTTAGCTAAACAATCAACTGCAACTTAGCTGCAACAATCCTATAGATTACTGTTAGCTAAACAGTCAGCTGCAACTCAACTGTAACAGTCCACAATCCTGTAAGGTGAAAATTTCTGAAGTTTGAGATTTGTGTGTGTTGTTGAGAGTAAGAGAAGCACTCCCCTTCCTTACTATTATGTTTTCCACACATATACATTTACACTATCTGTTGAGATAAAAAAAACTCTTGAAAGCCCTTTGTATAAGGGGGCACTATTATTCATCACTGTACAACTTTTTTTCAATGTGGAATTTTCTCTAATCGATGGTAGAGATGACATGCTCCACAAAGTTCCTTCACGTCGAACATTCAATCCCTTCTCAAACGTATTATGGACTATTCCATTTTGGAATGGATTCTGAACCTCCCTCTACATTTTTTAAGTTAGGATTCCCTTCAAGTAATAGGTGGATGTCTTGAAAGATATGTCTTGATGTCACCAGAGTCTCTGGCCACTTTTCTTTTTTGTCAGGATCTATAAGGTGGTGGATTTGTTGACTATCGATGTCCCTAGTTATTTGTTGGTGTCAACTCACTTGTAGGGTCATCTTAGAGGTGTTTCCTTTCCAAGGGGTGAGGATATGGTGAATAATGATTTTGTAGATGAATCTCTTTTTTCAATGATCGTAGTTCAGGAGTCTATTTTGACTACTAGATATTGTTTGAAAAAATTTTATTTGAAGTCTTTGGGGCTATTGTTCACAATAATTACTTGTGGTTGGTTATTTTTTATGAGCCACTTGTTTGGATTCCAACCATTTGTAATTTTGTTCATCCTAGTGTTATTGTTAGATATCTTGGTATAGCCCTTAAATTAGCTGTGATAAATATTCATGGACCTCTCTTAGAAGGTGGCCATCCTGAATATAATGTGTTCAAGTCAATGAATAGGGTCTCTTTAGCCAATATTACATGCTCAAGAGAATTTGTTCACTACTGCAAGGTGGATTCTATCTCATACAGTATGATCATCGCCTCCTTTTCTACTCAAAGCAACAATACAAATCACACGTCAAGGTTGCAAGTGACCTCACAATCCTCTAAGGGCATATCAACCTTTGGAAAATAGGGTTTAACAATGATGGAATGCCTCAAGAATTCTCAACGGTGGATGCCAAATGGAACATCTCAATAGTATAGCAGTAGATAATGATTCCAAATTGGGATGGTCTGATCCAATTGACAATGGGAACCCACATGTGCCGAAAACCTTCCTCATCTCATGTCGATTTGACGTAGGTGTAATAAATATAATACAACACAAGAAACCATTATATTCACTGCTTAGTTTTCATTTCCATTGCTCTTTTTTTTCCACGCATTTGTCCAAAATTTACTCAGTGTTGGCCAAATTTATATTAAGTATGATTTGTGACTGCTAGGCGTCATTATCATTCTCCAAACACTACTAAAAGTAACCAAATATAAGGCTCAATGTGTTGACAATATTTGGTTGCAATACTGGGATGAATTAAGGTTATTTTACATGCCCATTTAACTTCCTAGAATGCTAGCATTATTTAATAAAAATAAAATATTTAATGGTTTCCTATTTTGCAACATAAACTATCCCAAGGTTTACTCTATATTGCAAGAATCACATGGTGGACATTATGGGGGTCACATGCCATCTTAACTACGATCTTGTACATGGGCTACTTCAAGCCACTATTAAAAAATGTAAAAAAATATGTTAATAAATGCAAAGTATACTAGCATTATATGAGTTTGTACCATATATCATCATGTGACTTAATCTCAATCAAAGCCCCTTGACCATTATTATAGTGGGGTTTAAGCCTCATTAGAGCTATACATGCAACCTTTATAATGGCCACAAGTTCATCATCATCATAATTAACTATTGAACCAAATGGGTAAAGGTCATGCCCCTTAGTTGTTTCATAGGACATGTTATTGCTAAATTCATTACAAACCAAATTATATATCATTTGATAGTCCATTATACCTTAGTGGCTGACAATGGAAGCTATCTCATATCTACATAAATAAAGAGACTCCTAGCTAAGTATAACATCAAACATAAGTTTTCCACTCCCGATTATATATAGAGAATGGGAAGGTTGAAGCCATAAATATTACATTATTATCCATCCTTAAACACGTCATTAATGCTTCAGGTGACCAATGGCACACCAAGCTATATACTACACTATGGGCTTACAAAACTTTCATTATAATTTAAAAGGTCCCACTTAGTGGAGATTACATATCTCCATGATGACCTATTGATTGGTATATAGAGATAAAGTTATGTTTCCCTAAGAATTCTTAGTCCCATCACTTAGCATTGCACTACATGATGCTATACCTAATGAAGATATTGTCACCACATGTATGGTATATTTAGTGAGCCTAGATTAAAGGAATCTTCGTCATTGGAGCACATGCAGTAGTACCATAGTTATGTAGTTAGGGTGTGTAACAAAAAGGTATTGGCTTAAACCTTTACCAAGGGACATATGGTTTTATGTCAGAACTTTGAAGTCTAGGAATAGAGTATTACTAACCACTAAACCAACCTCTAACTAAAGTATAGTACCTTGGAACTAACACCCAACAATACTATAACTACACTTTCAGATACTTAGCATTAGTATAACTACACCAAGCTTATGTATTAGTTGAGTGTACCAAGTCAGCAGACATTGGGAAGTGGTGTCGATGTTAAACCATGCGTACAAGTCCTCAAGATAATGATATCATTTTGTGGGTTCTCCAACCACTATTAAGGAGACTTCATCATATTTGTGACATCTATGTAGTGAAATATGTCATTGGATATCCATTAAATTCGACATATATGCTACACTACTGACAACTTCAATTCGTGGGTTATATGACTTTAGGCATGTCTACAAGGAGCACAATATGAGTGCAGACCATTTATCCAAGGAAGCACTGAATATGAAGGCTGACCTCCTCTCCTTCTTGAAACGTTTAGAATAATAAATCATTGAGGAAGGCATGATACATCTCTTTTAAGAGATTTTTTATTTATGTGGCATACTCTTTTTTTGTTCTTTCAAGTATGGGATACATTAGCATCTTTCTTGTTTTAGTTGGGGATATAGATTTTGTTTTGATCCCCTAGGAGTGTGTTTTCTCCACCCTTGACGCCTCCTTGGATAAGTTGTTTGGGCTCCTTGTGTTCTCCCTGTGGTATTGCTACTTCAGTCATCTTGCGATTGTGGATTTTGTCCCTCCCCTTGGGAAAGATTTTGATACCTATCTCCACTCGCGTCTGGAAAGACTTATTTCAAGACGTTGTACAAGTTACCATTGATTCACTATTGAATATCAAGGAACACATATTTTTCTTCTGAAAAAAAAATTTACAAAATATTAGATTGTGCATTACAAAAAGTTAGAAACCATCTTGGCTTGTGCATCATTTTCTTGCTTAAAATTGGTATTGGTTGGAGGCTTTTTTAACATGATGGTATTTTTCTATTATTTGCCAAATTTTTTTCGGCCATGGTGCAAGTAGAACCAAACAGGTATTTTTCAGACTTGTCTTCCTCGAGTGAGGAGAGTTTAGGAAGGATAGAGGAAAGTAAGACATCGAGTAGGTCTACAAGGGCTAGATCAACTAGATGTCAGAAGATCATAAGAAAATTCAATAAATGCATGGATTTTTTTCTCACATGAGGGGGGTCATGTTCCTATGATGATAAGACAATAGGCGACATCAAGGTTCCCTTAAGGTACAAGCATCTAGTGAAACAATGGGTAGCTAGGAATATTCTTCAACTCAACACAGATTTTTGTGTGAATGAGAGGATATACAGAATTGCATCGTCATCGTTACATGGATTGGGTTTGTTTTGTTTGGATGGCATAAAGGTCGATTACGGCAGATGTACATAATTGATGGAGTATGTTGGACCATCTTACAACTAGAAATATTGGATGTCGCTGGTCCAATATACATGAAGTATGTGTAGATATGGGTTGTCAGCAAATTATTTACAACCAAAAGGAAAATATCAAAATAAAGGAGCAACATTGTACATTGATGGAAGGCCAAAGTCAACTAGGAATATTGTGGGTTTTATAAACAGTACACAACTAGGGTTTACACTTAAGAAACCCAACTGTATATTTGAGGGGCGTGAAGAAAACCATGTATTTGTATGTGTCATTAAATCAATAGCTACAGGGGAAGAGTTTCTTATCAATTACAATTTGAATCGAGTAGATACAAACACAGTTACTATGGATGTGGTACATCCAACAATTTACCCAACCTTTTATTAATTATTTTGACATCTTTAGTATTTTTCGTTAATAGATTGTTATAATTTTGATTAAATTTTCTATGTTTACTTCGTGAGGAGGTGATCGGAGGCGCATCACCCCACCAGCTGGTCAGAGGAATACACCATCCTCAAGGAAGCAGGTATACATCTTTGTAATAGTAGAAGTATAATTACGTCAAAATGTTATGTCATTATATTGTTTTAGTGAGTATTTTGATTTTTTTAGATAATATTTTCTATTTTTTATGCAGGGTTCTATAAGGGGCATCTCCCTCACAATAGATGTTACCAGACCTACCTCGAGGTGGAAAGTATACATTGATGCCATTGTACAAATTTAATATGTGCAAACAGTTATGTTGTTATCTTTTTTCAAGAGTATATTGGTTTGGTTTATATCATATTATCTATATTTGTTGCAAAGTATTGATCGAGGAAGACACTCGGTTGTTGATCAGACGACAGTAGCATCAGGGAAACATGTAAACTTGAATATAATTCTATAATTTAAATACTTCAAAATTGTACACATATATATAATGTAGCATAATATTTTTTTGTAATGTATTTTTTTGTTTGTATAATTGATTTCATTATGATAATGTTGTATACTTCTTTTTTGGCAGGTGGATGATCGGGAAAAGTCCCCAACTATTGATCACACACATCGTCATCCAGGCGTCAGTCAAAACCTAGATGTAATTCTATGAATCTATCATGATAGATATGCTTTGTTAATATTGTTTTTTCCTCAAACTATTGCTTTAACACGTAAGTAATGTTTTATATATTTTTGTTGCAGACCAATGATTCGATTTATGAAATAACATCATAGCAATCCATAGATTTTAATGTGAATGAGTTGTTGAATGATGTTGACATTGGTTCTTATCTAGACCTGGTTAAGGTGATAGAGAAGACCTTAAAAAAATTAATACGGATATCATTTGCATGTTATTCATTATTCTACAGATATAAGAGATTAAAGCCAAGGTTGAAGTGTTGGTAAAGAGATCTCAGGACTTGAAAGTAAGTTGTAAAATCTTGAATCATAATATCAATTCATTTAGAACTTTATAATTTTTACTTTTATATGATAGTGAAATTATAATTGAATGGTTTGTATTTACAGGATTTTCTGCGACGACACACTAGTGGTGAAGGCGGTGTTGGGCCCAGTGAACAAACCACTCCATGTACATCGCATATTCCACCTTTGTTGTCGATTGAACAGTCGGAAACACACTCCATGACACCCCCGAGGCCAATAGAAAGTGCAACCCTTGTTGACCAACGCACACCAAATCATGCAGATGAAGGGGTGGATGCAAAGCCTGCTAGTAATGTTGATGTTGAAGCAGCATTTTTTGGATCTTCTTGTGTCACTAGCATGGGTTCAATAGAGACAACATTTTTTGTGAACGAAAAACTTGTTCCAATATATATAGAGAAGATCTCAGGTAATTATACATTATTCAATTTATTTTTTATAATTTGATTGTAATATACCGATAAAACATTTATTTTAAACTAATGATAGCATGATTGTTTTGCAGGAAATGGTGTTTTTTTATAAAAATATAAATGATTTGACATTGGATATATTCAGGCCCACCATCCGCACAAGGTGGGTCAGACAAACAATAAATTTAAAGGATGAGTTGACTAATCGGTTGGTTGGCCTGTTCGACAACGACACCTTCGATACAACAAAGGTCTGAAAGAAGGTTAGACAACATATGAAGATTGTTCGAGACCAATATAGAGTTCACCTAGAAAGGAACCCTAGGAATGAGCACCCACCGATGATCCCATCAAGGGAGTAAAAATCCCTAGTGGAATATGGAAAATAGAGGGCTCTGAGAAAATAAAGAAAGATACCACTAGGAACAGGGAGGTATGCAATATTTTTCACAATGTAATGCTAACCCTTGTTATCATTAATTTTTATATCAAATGTGGAACATCTAACGTAATTTGACACTTTCTTAGGTCATCAGACACATCAAATGCCACAAAGGAAAGACTAGAAAAAATTGTTCAGCGTAAGCTTAGGCCTGGTGGTTATTTGAATTTGGCGACGTGAATTGTAAGTATTGAAAACCCGATAATGCATCCAAATATTAAATTGAAAATTATTTTCGTTTCAATGCAGAAATTAATGACGTTATGCAAATATGCAGGCCGACCGATTCAAAGAAGTGCCCACTCGGGAATACTTGAAGCTTGGCTTTCAAAACAACTTTGAAATTGTTGTTGAACATCGAAAAAGCTTATCTGGGCATACACGGTCTTCTAGTGCACAGGTCTATAAAATCTATATAGTTTAATGAAAATTTATTAATTGCCATGCAATCTATTCATCATAAACAATTAAAATAAAATATTTATTCTGTTTTGAACAGGAAAGCAATGATCCCCTTAATGTCGATGATGGAAAACAACCCGTCGAAGATCATGCTTCGATTCATGGTAATGAATTTATTCATATGCTACAATTTTGTATAGATAATTGCAGATGATGAACATTAATTGTAATTTTTGTTTGGGTACATAAGATACTCCCAAAAGACTGAACACCTTCAGCAACCACTTCACACAAATAGACCACAGATCAACACACCGATGTTTGTCACGTGGTTAAAACCCTCGAGAGGGAAACAGTCCACGGCCCCAGCCAAATAGCTACTTGGAGCAATTTATTATGCAAAAGAAAGAAAGTTACATATGATCTTCTCATAATCGATCAACTAGCCAATGACCCTCCATGCTCTTTAAATAGAGATCATGGACCAATCGGGTGTTAAGCCACGGATCAATGGTAGGTATGATCTAAGAGAAGTTGAACCGTCAGATCACTTTATGTATAGAGCATATCGTGACCATCAGATTAGAATATTTACAAATGCATACTAATGCATACTGAAGAAACACACTTTACCTAACAGATATATTACACAAGTTGATCTTAACTAACTCCTAAGTGTCTAAATATCTTAACATCCCCCCTTAAGAACAACTTGGGATAGGATTGAAGGATTTACAAAAGTGACACTATTAGGAGAAGGAAGGAGGCATTAGAGCCTATCCCCCCTTAAGGACACATTCCTGAACTCCTAACATAGATCAAAGTTTAGAAAACTCTGCTTATGTAAGAGACTTGGTGAAGATGTCTGCAACTTGGTCATATGTAGGGCAATAGAGCATTTCAAGAACACGATCATGAACAAGATTTCTGATGAAGTGCATGTGTAGCTGAATGTGTTTGTTGCGTTGATGTAGAAATGGATCTTTGCCAAGCTTGATGGCACTTTGATTGTCGCACAAAAGTGGAGTAGGCTGTTGTTGCTCGAATCCAAACTCTGAAAGGATCTGTCGAAGCCATATAGCTTCCCGACTGGCATTAACTACGGCATGATATTCTACTTCTGCTGAAGAAAGAGCAAGAGCTTGTTGTTTCTTACAAGCCCAAGTGATAGGTCTAGATCCCAGACTGAAAACATAACCTGCAGTAGACTTTCGATCATCGGGATCTCCATCCCAATCTGAATCAGTGAAACCAACCAACAAAGGTTTCCCCCCTGTACTGTAATGAATCCCAAACTGAATTGTACCTCGAATATATCGAAGTATTCTTTTTGTTGCTTTCCAGTGACTTTCATGAGGTGTTTGCATATAACGGGAAACACGACCAACGGCAAAGGAAAGGTCAGGACGGGAATGAGTCAAGTATAAGAGACTACCAACAAGCTGACGATACAAGGTAGCATCTACTTTAGGAGAAGTACAAGCGGCAGAAAGTTTGACTCCAGACTGGAAGGGAGAAGGGGCTAGTTTACAATTTTCCATGTGAAAGCGACGAAAAATGTCACAAGCATACTTAAACTAGGAAAGAAAGATTCCTTCTTTGGTTTACAAGACTTTGAGACCAAGAAAATAACGCAAATGTCCTAAGTCCGACATTTCAAAATTTTGCTTAAGACTGGATTTCACATGGGTTATAAGTTTAGGGTCACTATCAGTAAGGATAAGATCATCAACATAAAGAACAAGTATGATGAGATGGTTTCCTACTTTCCTGGTATAGACATTGGGGTCAGAATGGCATCTAGAAAAACTAGTGTCAAGGAGAAAGCTATGCATTTTGGCATACCAAGCTCTAGGAGCTTGCTTAAGGCCATATAAGGATTTCTTAAGGAGATAGACAAGGCTAGAGTTATTCTGAACATATCCAGGAGGTTGTTTCATCTAAATTTCCTCCTGTAAATCACCATGTAAAAACGTAGACTTGAAATCCATTTGATGGACTTCCCAGTTATGTAAGGCTGCAAGGGAAAGAACAAGGTGGATGGAATTCATTTTTGCGACAGGAGCAAAAGTTTCATTGTAGTCAATCCCTTCAACTTGGGAAAAACCTTTGGAAACTAACCTTGCATTAAGTCTTTCAACACTTCCATCTGATGCATTCTTAGTTCTGTAGACCCATTTACATCTGACAAGTTTTCTTCCTTTTGGAAGAGGAACAAGATCCCAAGTATCGTTCGCCATTAAGGAACGATATTCTTCATCCATAGCTGCATCCCAATATAGATTTCCTGAAGCTTCTGCAAAAGTTTATGGATCATGATTCTCAGAAACTTAGGCCAAAATAGAAGAGGCTCGTTGAAACTGAGAATGTGTTCGACGTTGATCTATAGGATCACTGGCAAAATCACCAGCTACTTCACATGTTGAACGGACCCATCGAGGAAGTATTGGTGTTGGTGCAATTGGAGGAACGTGAGCAGGCGGAGGTGGATTTTCATCCTCACTGTCATCATCAGAAACTGGATTTGAAAACCTGTCAATGAAGTTGTAAGAAGAAGAAGAAGGCACAATCGTCGAATCAGGCTCGCAGGCCAAAAATGGCACACCCACCAAGTTAGGCTCGCATGCCAAGATATTTTCATCAAATTTAACATCTCTTCTAATGATTATATCATGAGAATGTGGCTGAAGAAGTCTATAACATTTTACATCTTTAGAATATCCAACAAATATGCACTTTTCACTTTTAGGCTGCAATGCTTTCCATTTTTTCATCCGGAATGTGAGCCCATGCTTCACAACCAAACACACAGAAGTGACTTACATCTGGTTTAATTTTACTCCATGCTTCTTCTGGTGTTATACCTTGTAAAAATTTAGTGGGTGTACGATTAACTATGTAATTTGCACAATTTATGGCCTCAACCCAATATTCAAGACTCAGTCCCTTAGATTGGATCATACAATTAGACATTTCTTTTAAAGTACGGTTCTTCCATTCAGCTACACCATTTTGTTGTGGTGTATATAGAACAGTGTGTTGTTGTTGGATTCCTTGTTCAATGCAGAAAGTAGTGAACTTGTTGTTAACATATTCTCCTCCATTGTCAAATCTTAACTTAATAATTTGATGACCAGATTGTTTTTCAACAAGGGCCTTGTAGGCCAAGAACATGTTAAATACTTCGCTCTTAAGTTTTAGGAAGTAAACCCAAGTGTGTCTGGAGTAGTCATCAATGAAAGTTAAGAAATATTTGAAACCAGAAAAGGAAGCAAATGGAAGAGGGCCACACAAGTCACTATGCACAAGCTCCAAGGGAACCGAGGCGTGCCAAGAGGCACGTTTGTCAAAATTGTCCTGATGATGTTTTCCAAGTACACAACCTGAACAAACACCATCCTTGCAAGATACCATCGGAAGACCAGTCACCATATTGTCTTTACATAGTTGTTGCAATGAGCGATAATTTAAGTGACCAAATTGCTCATGCCAAAGTTTGCTCAAGTTATCACTATGAGCAACAAAAACTGAAGGAAAATGTGATGACCCAAAGTTGTTAAATTTGTACAACCTAGTAATATCATCAACAATTCCAAGAGCAAGAACATTTTGATTATTTTTAAAATCCTTGATTACAACTTGGTGAGGTGCAAACGTCACCGTTTTACCTTCACCTGAATGAGTAATTTGATAAACTGATAACAAATTGCATGAAACTTTTAGAACACATAGTACATCACTGAAATGACCATTTTCTACTGAAACTGTTCCAGATCCTACAACACTTAGAGATCTATCATCACCAACAAATATTTGCTTGGTGTTACATCCACGCATAGTAGAAAATATGGCTTGATCCTTAGCCATATGATAAGATGCTCCAAAATCAATGAGCCACTCATTTGAAGTAGAAGAAGAAGATGCAGTATAAGAGTAATCAGAAGCACAAAGTGCATATCGATGAGACGTAGATTCTGAAGACGAATCTAGGCTGATGAGGTGCTTCTTCATTGCTGCTTCCAATGTTGCCATCTTTTTGAAACACTTAGATTCATCATGATTATCTTTCCCACAAAAATTGCAATGACGCTCAGTCCTCTTTCGTTTTGGCTTGGATCCTTTATCTATTAGAANATGATGTCATCATCACGTTTTTTCAGATATTTCTTGTTTTTGGGGTAGCGGGGTCCGTCAAAAGTATGCAGTGTGGGTACTCGTTGGATGCGGAATCAAGTTCCGCATCCAACGAGCTCTCCCAATCGAAATTTGAGTAAAAACACAAGGAGATATGTCGAAAATACAAACAAAAAAATTAGTTTTTTTTAATGACAAATATGTCAATTCAACCATTATGGTTGACTTATTTTATTGAAATTCTATTGGTTCTTGAATTCCAACTCACAAAACTTATTTTGGCACGTTTTTTTATAAGGCCCATTTTAGACCCCAAATTTCCTCTAATGATTTTTTAAAGAAGGAGTTGACTGAGAGGGTTTGGGACCCTTGTTGTTTGGCTTATTATTACGAAAATTATGTTTCTTGGGAGGCTTGTACTTTTCTTTATGTTGGGACAATAAGGATTTCCTAGATATATCTACATTGTTAATTATTCCAAGATGAATGAGCTTATCTTGCTCTCTAATTAAGGAATCACAAAAAGATTCAAGACTAGGCTCTTGAGAGCTAGCTGCAGTCAAGGATTCTTTCATGGAGTAGAATGTAGATACAAAAATAGAATATGCAGGTCCCAAGTTTGGAAAGAATATGATAAATACATTGTTTGTCTTCTTTCTTAATCTTGCATTCTTCACATAAGAATCTAAGAGCTTTATACTTAGATAAATAGTCTTGAATGCATGAAAAATCATTTGGATTCAAGGAAATCAACTCATTCTCAAGTTGATGACCCTGAATTTCATTGTGTTTACCAAACACAGATTCCAACTTTTTCCAAGCTTTATCAAGTTCATCAATTCCAGATATGTGGAATCACAAATCAATAGAGATTGACATCCCAATCAATCCACGAGCTTCATCACATCTATTTGCCCATTTAATTTTCTTATCATCATCAGTGGGTTCTATTTCTTTCCCTGAGGTTATCCTTAAAAGTCCCCTACTTTGCAGAACATCCTCCATACGAGATTTCCATGAGAAATAGTTAGAGCTTGCCAGTATAATATCACAAGGGGCGGCCATATTGTAAAATAATGGTTAAAAGAATAGAAACTAACTATCTGGATGCAAAGAGCTCGAAAAAATATGCGATTTTAAAAAAAAACGGCACTGAAAACTGATTTTGGATGATGAAGTTATGCTTGATCAAAGAAAATGTTGAAGATGTCCCCAATAGTAACATGGCAGATATTAACTTGACCAACTAAAAAAAATAACCCTCCTCTTCCCAAGATCAACCTTTGACAATCACTTTACAATAAAGTTGTTTTTAAGTGAATCACTTTTGTAGAATAAGCGATGTTCACTTTTACAATAATATTACTTTAAATAGTGCGGTAATAAATTAAAAGACTTAAGTGACTCACTTTTTATTTTATTTTATTTAAGTGAAATGCACATTTACAATAAAGTAACTTGAAAATAGAAATTGCATGCACTAAAAAGTAGTTTAATAAGACTTGAACTCAAGACCTATTAAGGAATAAAGCAACTTTGGACCAAATGAGTTAAGTTTAAAAGGTACATAAAAGAATGGAAAGAGGAAGAGAGCTTTTCTTTTTTACTCTTCTCTCTCATTCTCCGTGCTTACCTTTTTTTCCTGCAAATAAAACAAAAAACAAAAAAAACGTTTTCCATACAATGGGGTTAGATCTTGGTTAGCTTACCCGGAAAGTCTACGTTTTCAAATTTTATTGTTGTTTCTGATTTGTCGTGATCGCACAAGGTGCACGGCAAAGAACATATATAGCCGAGAAGACAAGAAAAAAACGTTCACTTTCTGTTTCTGATTCGCTGCAATCGCACAAGGTGCTCGGCAAAGAGCATACGCAGCAAGGGAAGGCAACAATCCGAGACTAAAACAATAAATATCTAATAATAAAACTGATAAAATATGAGAGATTTCAAAAAAAACAAATTGAACAAATCCGTCATTGTAACATTATACCTTCAGATTTGCCGAAATTGGTGTTTCTGGATCAAACGAAAACTATTTTCTAATGGAAACGGTGCTCCGGACATAATGGAATAGCTCCCATAGGCCATAAATGCACAAAAAATCTAGAACCAAAAACCCTTTCAAAGTTTCGGCAACACCAGTTCTAGATCTTGATCAAAACCGAAAGCGGCTCTTCATAAATGCTTTGATACCATGTTCGAGTACAGAGAGTACTTCCAAAAAACCGAACACCTTCAGCAACCGCTTCACACAAATAGATCACAGATCAACACACCGATGTTTGTCACGTGGTTAAAACCCTCGAGAGGGAAATAGTCCATGGCCCCATCCAAATAGCTACTTGGAGCAATTTATTATGCAAAAGAAAGAAAGTTACATATGAGTTTCCCATAATCGATCAACTAGCCAAGGACCCTCCATGCTCTTTAAATAAAGATCATGGACCAATCCGGTGTTAAGCCACCGATCAATGGTGGGTATGATATAAGAGAAGTTGAATCGTCGGATCACTTTATGTCTAGAGCATATCGTGACCGTCGGATTAGAATATTTACAAATTCATACTAATGGATACTAAAGAAACACACTTTACCTAACGGATATATTACACAAATTGATCTTAACTAACTCCTAAGTGTCTAAATATCCTAACACTTCTCCATATTTCAACTATAGAGCATGTAGATGATCACATTATACAGGTTGAGCCTGGATAGGAAAATGAATAACATGAAGTGGCCACACCAAGTAAAAAAACACCTTTGTAATATTTTTTTAAATGAAATACTTGTAATTATAAAAACAAAAATAAATTAATGCAACATTTTCACATTATTGCAGCAATTCCAAACCCCTTGACGCAAGATCCAGGTGGC
Source organism: Pseudotsuga menziesii (assembly GCA_001517045.1). Lineage (NCBI taxonomy): Eukaryota > Viridiplantae > Streptophyta > Pinopsida > Pinales > Pinaceae > Pseudotsuga > Pseudotsuga menziesii. The sequence goes on along the minus strand of LPNX010792606.1, from coordinate 463,616 downwards.
GAGCAGTCTACTAAGGAGACATCAGAACAATTTGATGAAGCACCAGGAACCGAACGAAAAATTCCAGAAGATGTGCTTCTTGTTCATTTTGTAAAGAGAAGAAAACTAAAAAAGGAGTGACTGCAGAAATTTTGGGTAATTATTTTTTATAATACAATGTCGTGCATGGTTTTCTCGGCTATTTAATGAATGAATTCTTTAATGAATGGTTAATGAACGCTTTGATGAATGATTTTTTTGGCTATTGAATGAATGAATTTGCACTAAAAAAAAATTTACAAGTAGATGCATAGGGTTTGGGAAATTGAGAGTGATGTGAGAGAGGGGAGGATCCATAAGAGATTCCACCTTCATATGGTTGGCCATGCTCAATAGAGAATATTAAATTATTCTCGAATCATAGAGGAGCTCAATGAATGGTAAGGAATTATACATTTCCCATAGTTATTTCTATAATTGTAATGGTTAAGTTTTACTATTGCTATTTCATTCATCCATTGGAACTTCTTACATATAGCCTTGGGAAACATTTTGATATTTCAGAAGCAAAATTGGTGTTTTGATGTGATTGATGGCCTTACATACTTTGTTTTGTGGTTCTCCATGTTTCTTCAAGTGATTTCTTATTACCAATTATTTTACTTGAATGCTATTGTAATTTACATTCCTAAATTAAAAATGTTCATTATTAATGTTGTTTTTATTCATTGAGTCAAACTACTCAAACTGTATTTTTTTAGCTTTATTTTTTAATTTTCACAAACAAGCAAATCATTATTTTATGGGTCCTAACATGAAATTATTGCAACAAGAAAATATTTGTAGTATGTTGAAATACGTTTTGAAAGGTAAGGCAAAAGTAGACAGTGTCAAGCTCCACAAATCAACGTAAGTTTTACCAAGAAACTATAAGTATCAGCAACATATTCCTAATTCTCAAACCTATTTTGCTTCTGTTAATTTGATTTGTATTCCATACAGGGGCCACTTTACCTCTTTTTAGCCTCTTAGTGAGTTTGTAGTGAACTTTATATTTATGCTTATTAATAAAGATGCCAGGAGATAAAACTTCATTACGCCAAAGAACTCAGTGATGTAACTCTTATGCAAAAGGTATTTGAATATCATTTTAATAAAAAATGAGTCATTGTAGTAAACACTTATTTCTAGGTGGCTCTTTCTAGTTATCATGCTTTGCAAAAGGTGTTGATGATTGAGTTGTATGCCACAATATCCATAATATTGCCTTTAGTCAGCATATTATCTATAGAAGAAGGATATTCTCTTTCCCAACTTTAAATGAAACTCTAAATATTTTTATTGGTATTTGCAAGTTTTGAGCTAGATAAGACACTTCAGTTGGTCGATGTTTATGGTCCTTATGACAATAGATTCAAAAGGATGGGCTACATAACCTGGCCACACATTTGAGATTCCTACCAACTTCTTTTGAAATGATTTCTTTTGAGAATATATATAGAAAATTTAATGTTCAAGAGGGAACTCTCTCAAAAGTAGGCTTACCAAGTACACTTCAACGGGTTATTTAAGATGAATACAGGAAAAGGACTATGGTTTCAACCAAGTATTTCTCCTTACAAATTCCTTAATCCTTTCTATTGTTACCTCAGTTTTGTTTACTAAAGGACAAGTCTATTGTTGAACTTTATGTATTGTGTTTTGGGTTTTTGAGATGATAGTACTACACATAGAACATGAAATGGTGATCTTTTGTAATTTAGTATTACAAATAGTGTATGACAGTTGAAATCTTAGGTGGTCCCCAGATGTATCTGTTTTGATTATTTTTGAAGAATGTATTACATTTTTCCTTGAAATATAATATGATTTTTTCCTGAGGAAAAAAAAGAGTGATTTGAGGGTCTTATTAGACCATAAAACAATATCCCTATATGTTGTTGGGAAGTTTAATTATCTAATTAATTAAACATCTAAAACTCCTGTAACATAAATTATCAACATGAGGAAGTCTTTTATTTCAAAGGTAACTACGCACAAACTATGCATAAACACTCAAGTAGTTGATCAAATGAATATAATCAATTATCCTACCTGACTGCTCAGCCAAGCTCAACTCATTGCTAAAGCTAATCTAAATTATCCATCTAAGAATTCAAGGGACTTTTACCCTCCTACGACAGCAATACAATATTAACAGATCTAAGAATAAATGAACTAGAATTACTTTTTGAAGAAATCAAACCCCAAAGATATAAGACTACAGTAACCCAAACCATAATCATCTATTTTGGAAAATCCTAGGAAAGACAATTAACAGTAATAATCAGAGCTAAGTTTGATTGTAATAGTGGTCTAACACACTTGCATAAAAAGAAAAATAGACTACTTGACATAATCGACTGTCACACCACATTGTTGCATCAAGCCAAAGGAAATTGCAATCATTAACTACTGTTGCAGCATGTTGTAAATAGTCATCATTTGTAATTCCACACCAAATTAACATAAGAAAAACTAAAGCATCTACTCAACTCAACGATCTCTGTGAGAAGTCGGGCCCTGGCCTCCTAACAAAGATGCTGCTAACTAACACGAATTAGAACACAAAGGTATGCATCATTGTTTCTCCTTGTATTAAGAAAGTAAAACCACAATTACAGTAATCTCTGTTACAAATTCTTACAATCAAATGCTAACCGCCAATGAAAGAACCCTCGATTCAAATCGCTTCTCCATACTTATACACAGGTGACATAATCCATATCCACTAATATCGGGCAGCCATGAAGATCTACAATCTTCAGGCTGCCATGTTACAACAGAAACAGTTACATCCATAAATATAATTGAATGAAGTTGTTCTCATCCAAGCTTGCGATGTTACTCTCGGTGATTAATGATTCGAATGGACTCAATTGATTGGAAGGGTAGATGTCGTGATTGTATCAGCAATACTCATTATTTACTAATTGCTTGGAAAGATACTCATGCTGCTACATCAACGCATGGAACCAGCTCCAGGAAGTAACAGCTGGTACCAAACATTCATTTCTTCTTCAGGCTCAACGGGTTGCTACACCTATAATCCTTCGAGGCTTTGAACTATCTTTATTGAACCAACATAAGTTAGCACAAATCAAAAGATCAAGTTCATAATCATAGTCAATATTAGGCATTATTAGAATAAAGCAATAATAGATTATACCTGTCAATGTCCATTATTCTTAACCTGGAAATATATCTTCCCGGGGTATGGAAAAGTAAGGTGAAACAGGGGAAAAGGAATTGATAGGTATAGAAAAAAAGGGCTATTTCGGGACCCAACTAGTATGAGTCTGATTTGGATTCAAAAATATTTTGGTGGAGATGGGTAAGATTGAAATAAGGTTCATATTTCTCTTCTAGATTCATGAACTCGTTGCATGCAATTAAATCATCCTGACATTGTTTCTCTGCCTTCTTAGTCAGCCTGTACATGCTCTAATATTTTCTTGCTGGCAACCATAAAATATGAAACTTAAATCTCAGTCCCAACCAACTAGGTCCACTTGTTTTAATACATGCAACATAGCTGGAAAACTGGGACAGGGCATATTTGAAGTTTTCAACACGGCATGGATCTCTTTCTCTCAAAAAAATAGAGGAAGCATCCCATCTACCCTGGTTTCCTTCTCTTGCTTAGAGATTAACTTGAAACGAGAAGAGACAACTTCTTGTCGAAAGGATTCCATATAACTAGCCTTCTGAGGAGATTGTAATTGTCTCATATGCCTTATTCTTAATGATGTAGGATATTGGGGCTCACTTCGAACCCAAAGGTTTGAAGTCTCCTCATTCTTCTGTATGGTCGAAATGGCGCTCCACCAATGCATATGATTGGTAACAAATGAAGTAAATTCTCTTAGTTGAATATCTCCCAAATAAGGAACTGGATTGGAGTGGACATCCATAGGGCATGCTCTTTCATGCAAAAATAATTCACATAAAAATTTTGATCTGAAAAATCGCTCTTAATGAAGGTGTCCAAGAACTTAGGGGTTGAAAATATCTTATAGGGTCTCCCTTCTTTTGGTGCTATGATTTTAAACATGACCATCTATTCATATAAGAACATTGGATAAGATGGGGATGGAGCTTTGCAGCTCAACAATTCTTGAATTAGGTTGTACATGTCCTTACCCAGCTGTTCTTTTTCTTCCTTTAGGAACTTAATCTTTCTCAGTTCCTATAGGTCCTTCTACAAATCGTCCCATTGGGGTAGTTCTTCGGCCCATTATCCTTAAGCTCTTGGATAATCCTCCTATGTTCATACAAGGATATCATTCCTTTCTCCATCAGGATGGTACAATCTTTCCATTTACTGAGCTCAAGTTGCAATAAATAGAGCTTCTTTTCCAATTCTTGCTCTTTCTTTCCTCTTTTATCCTCTCCTTTTCCTTTGTCCAACAAAATTTGTACTTCTACCCCTGATCCGGGTACTTCTATTTGTGTTGGTGATTCAACAAATAATTTTTGGAATGCTAGTTCTAGTGTATCAGCATCCCTTTTCTGTGTTTCATCCCCAGCAACTTCAGTTTGAGTTGCAGCTTCAACAAACAATTTTGAGGATGCTGGTTCTTGTTTAACACCATCCAATTTTTGTGATTAACTCAAACTACACACTGTTTGAGATGTTGCTTCAATGTCATATCCTTGGAGTGTTGGTTCTTGTGTAACAGCCGCTTGTTCCACAATTATTTCAATGCTTTTAGGATGCGGAGATTTCTCTTGAATAATTTCGGTATCCCCTGACTGCTGAGACTGATCCTTCATCAATTCATTAATGTCCCGAGATTGCTGACAATGATATCGAATCAGTTCAATGTCCTTTGACTGTTGGGACTGTATTTCCTCTTATTCTTGCAATTCATGATCAAGGGTTATGCTCAACCTTAGCTTTCGTTCTTCCATCAATTCTGCTGGAGGTATTTCTTCTCTCCCCTGCCTTGCTTGTGCTAATTTCCACACTGTTAGATCCACCATAGTAATTCTATACCCTGCAAGTTTGAATAGATATCCACATTCGGGGCATAGTAGTTCATCATGTTCACCATCCTTCAAAACAGAAGGTGGATTCTCCAACTGGTACGCAGCTCCAGCCAATGTTCAAGCTCTACATCGTCTAGTTTTTACAAGCTTATTTCAACCTCTACACTTCATCTCTGAGCGTTTGTACTTCTTCCTTTAACAACTCATTCTCAAAAAGTAAATTTGAGATTTGAGATTCACTTGCAGCAGGTTCTTCTGTAACAGTGGATGCTCGAGGTTTTAGAATAGGAATTTCAACATGTTCGCCTATTACAAGTACTACTTTTTCCACAGTAGAATCCCTAGTCCTTCTCCACTTTACAGGGCTAGATATCTGGTCCTTACCACTTGCTATTTTTCTTCTTCTACATGACACGAGAATTTCCACATTTTCAAAAGCAGGGATGGAAAATTCACTAACTTTCCCAGTTTCAAAAAGAAATTCCTCCTCCAAAATTATGGTTCCCCTGATTTCAGAGGAGGATTCAACATTCAGGACTTCTACCTCCCCTCCTTATATTTCCTCTGTATAACATCCTGCCTCTACCATTGCAGCTTCCACAATTACAGCTTCTACTATTGCAGCTTCTACAGCTACTCCAGTTTCATCTTCTGTTGTTGCTGCTTCTCTCACACCTTCCTCTTAAACATCTTGCAAAAGGTCTACCGACATTCCATCCCTCCCCCTAGCTGAACCTGAGGAGATTCGCTCGTCACTTTCTTCCCCAATACCTTCTATTTCCAATAGAGGTTCCCGGACTACCCTTGGCCTAGGAACAAATTGTTCCCATGTTAAATTATGATGTGCAAGGGCCCTCAAAACTAACAATTTGATTAATCCATGATTTGTTAGGGAAGAGAGGGGATGTCGATATGATTTTACATATTAATCCATGATTTGTAGGTCTCTTAGGAGATAAAATGGCATATTGAGTAATCTATTATGGCGTAAATGGGATAGTAGGATAAAGTCAGATATATAAACGATTCGGTACCTGCCTTCACAAGTTATGTATTTCTTCAGAAAGACGACAATTTGATCCCAAGGTCTTGGCAGCGAATCCAATGATTTTCCCCTTCTTCTTGGATGAACATTTTTTCCTGCTACAAGGAAGTTGCGTACTGCGGTCAAATTATTTGCCTTCCGACCAAACCATCTCATCCTAATCTGTGGTAATCATGTCACTTATGCCACACTTGATTCTGTAACTTTTATCTGTGATCCTCTAAATGTTGAGAGAGTACCGGTCAAGTTTAGAGCAAATTGCAGTGTTGTATCCACTGTGGAAGTCGTTTAATCTATGGAAGTACTCTGTCCACCCAACTTCATGAAAGATGGTAAATACTTCCCCATTTTTGCGTAGAGGGACTATGTTTTTAGGTTCGTGTCTCGTAGGGATATCCATATTGATTCCTTTCTATAAGTTCTGTTAGAAAATGCAAGAATTACCAGACTCGGACGTTGGAGTTACAGCATGCAGTAACAGGCAATGGATATCCGAAGTTCTATTGTGTATTTTCAGAAAGTTGGCACGGTTATTTTTAGAAAGTGGCATGGTTCTTTTTGGAAATTGTAATGGTTATGGGCTAAAATCGATTGGATGGATCTCACACGAGTTGGGTAGAATGATGGTGATATCACGAATATGGGAAATAAATTTTTGACTTGTTTCCCTTGCGGAGAACTAATCAAGGTGTGCTAACGAGGACTAACACCATGGTTAGATATTTGTTGTTGTGTCAAATCATGCCTAATTATGGTTATGATTAGAACCTATACCTTTCAATATAATGTTGAGCCATCATCCTTCCATGGTGGTGTTATTTCATGGTCGCATCATTCATGAGGATATAAATATGCACATGCTTCCGTGAGTTGGTAGTCATCAACCAGGCAGATAAAGTACATCCATGCTAGCACAAAAGTACATGACGATCAGACGACCATTTGATGTTCCTTGTGGAGACTAGAGCAGGCTGATAGAAACTGGAGGACATATACCAATCTTGTGGCTGAATAATTAGTGGAGTCGCAGCCACAAATTGGAAAGATTTGGCGGAGTCGCAGCCACGAAATAGGAAGAGTTGGCATAATTTTAGCAGAGCTGCAGCTGCGAAAATGGGAAAAGTCGGCAGAATTTAGCGAAGTTGCACCTACGAAATAGGAAAAATTGGCAAAATTTTAGCGGAGTTGCAGCTGCGAAATAGGAAAAGTTGGCAGAACTTTAGCGGAGTTGCAATTGCGAAAATAGGAAAAGTCGGCAAAATTTAGTGGAGTTGCAGCTGTGAAATAGGAAGAATTGGCAGAATTTTAGCGAAGTTGCAGCTACAAAATAGGAAAAGTTGGCAAAATTTAAGCGGAGTTACAGTTGCGAAGATAGGAAAAGTTGGCAGAATTTAGCAGAGTTGCAGCTACGAAATAGGAAAAATTGGCATAATTTTAGCAGAGTGGCAGCTACAAAATAGGAAAAATTGGCATAATTTTAGTAGAGTGGCAGCTACAAAATAGGAAATTTTGGCAGAATTTTTAGCATAGTTGCAGTTGCGAATCCAAATATAAAGGGATAACTTTTTTTTTTAAATTCAGTGTCATCGATTTTTCTACCTCTATGAATTGAAATTTGTGGTCGTATTTCCATTAAAACCAACAAAGTGGTTATACTACCGACGACAAAGTGGAGGAAACTTCGTCGGATAGCCGACCTAAATGAAGTGAAATGTGTGGTCGAATTTACATTAAATCCGACAACGTTGCTACACTACCGACGAAGGGGAGGCGTCGGATATCTGACCTCTATAAAGGAAACGTAGTTGGATTTTTGACATCTATGCACTGAAATGTGTATTCATATTTCCAACGTCTACAAAGAAAACTTAATTGGAGTTCTGACATCTATGCACTGGAATTTGTGGTTGAATTGCCAACGGTTGCGAAGAAAACACGGTCAGATTTCCGACCTCTATGCACTAAAATGTGTATTCGGAGTTTCGACGTCTACGAAGCAAACTTAGTTGGATTTTTGACAAGTGTTTTCATTGTCGGAAAACTATCAAAATTTAACCAACGTTTAAAAAGAAAGAGGATTGTCGAAGTGCCGACAACAATATGTTGAAAATCAGACATATAAGCCGTCGGATTTTGTGTTCAAAAATGCTAGTGTTCAAAATCTAGGGACTCCACCTAAGTAAAGGAATGATGCATCCACCCTAACACCACTGGTACACCACCCACCTGCATAAGTGCACATCACCATTAGAGACAAAAACATCACCTCCATTAATGATTATTTCCTCCAATGGAGTATGTATCTCCTCTAGTTTGTAGAGTTGAGCAGATAGAAACATATTTAAAAGGCTTACTCCCTTAGTGGAGCTCAATATTGCTTGGGTTCTTCCTATCATTGAATTTTTTTTTAAGTATGTACAACATGAGTATAGTTTTTTGTTATGTTATTTTATAAGTATTTATTTACTTCTTGGAAATGAGTGAAGTTTGTTATTGAAGTGATTCAATATAATAATTTTTGTATTCATGAACATATATTTTAGATTCATCCCTCTTTTGTATTTGTCAATCTCTATGTTCAATAGAGATTGTATAGATTGTATTTCATTTTCATCCAACCTTAATTTTTATGTTAGAAGTTGTATTACTTGTTGATTCAGTCTCCATTGGTTATACATTATTTTCAATTAATTTATTCACATTATTAGGTATTATGTTTATGAAGTTTCCTCTATATGGGTTATGAGGTTATTTGGACTAGACATCCTTATTAAAAACTATCGAGTGGAATGATGAAAATTTTGTCACTATATTGAAGAATTTGATTTCATTGCTTTTAATATACAACAAAATTTTGATATATTATTACATTCTCAAATGAAATGATTGATTTATTTTAACATGTCAGCATTAAAGGGTTCAAGATATCATAGCCATTCAAGGTGAATAGGACCCTAACCTTCAAATTTTATCCCTGCATAAAACAAAATTACATCAAATAATATTAAATAAATTAACATAATATAAAACCACATTAAACATTAAATAAACCTAACAAACATAACGTAAGAGTTAAGTTTGGAAGAGAGCGAGGAGTTATAACTCGATTATGGAATCAATTCTCAACTCCATAATCAATTTATTTATTTTTACAACTAGGAAACTCCACAACCGAAGGATGGATCTATAACCTAGGCAAGGGTTAGCCCCAAAGTTGAATGGAAGAATGATCTTCCCACTTGGAAAATGTCGTCACCAAGTTTGTATGAAGATGAAGACCAACTTGAACGCTCCACAAGTCATTTTACCCTTCAGGGTGGCTCCCACCCTCAACCCCTACCTACATAAATTGAACAAATAACCTATGTTAACTTACCCTCCACAAATACCAACTACCCTACCACTAAATTAAAAATAAATCAAAAATCAAAATCAAAATCAAATTTTAACTCTCTCAAGGTATTACTCCCCTTTCCCCTTCACTCCTATGTTAACTTACCCTCCACAAATACCAACTACCCTACCACTAAATTAAAAATAAATCAAAAATCAAAATCAAAATCAAATTTTAACTCTCTCAAGGTATTACTCCCCTTTCCCCTTCACTCCTTCATTTACCCACGTGAACCCTCCCGAATCCCATCACCCTCCTCACTTCCCCGCCTCTACCCTCACTTCTCCCTTTCCCCAAGTGATCCCTCCCAGAACCCCCTCACTCCACTCCTCCCACGTGGACCCTCACCCTCCTTTCCCATATGTATCCTAACTCCCCCTCACCCATGATTATTTTTTATTAAATTTTTAATTGCTTTTAGTTAATGCTTTATTTTTATTTCTATTTTTAATAATGTTTTTTATTTTAATTTGTTTTTATGTTTTATTGATTATTTTTTATTAAATTTTTAATTGCTTTTAGTTAAGGATTTATTTTTTTTTTTTTTTATAATGTTTTTTATTTTAATTTATTTTTATGTTTTATTTTATTTGTATAAGTATTGTTGTATAATGTTTGTATGTATTTAATGGGGCATTTATAAAATAGGAATTTTGATTTCTTGTATTTACCAAAAGCTTGTGTTAAGTTAAAAAGTATTTTTATGGTTTTTTTAATACTGTAATTTTGTTTGAATTTGATTGGGAAGTGGGATTATGACGTTATTTGGGGAGTCGCTCCCAGATATTGGTAGAGGGAGCTATTTAACTAGGGAACTTTTTGACTCATAGGCTTTTTTTTGTCAGAATCCGATGAATTTAATCCATAAAATTTGTAATTTTTGTTATTTGTTGGGCGATTTTAAGATCGGAAATGAAATCAGGTGACAGAAAAACCCCAACATCCACACCCTATAAGATCTATCAATGTTTCTTAGACATTTTGAAAATTCCATGAAGATTCATGACAAAAAACTGATAAAAAACAGCCAGAATCAGAGGTCAAAAAATCCCCATGTTTAGACAACTCATTGGTGGAGGGGCTATGTCATGCAAAAAGGTGTTCGTATTTATTCTTGCAGATTTAGTATTTATTATATCACGGTATATAAATATCTTTATGATTGAAGCTTTGGAAAAGTTAGCATAACGCAGAGCCAATTTAATTTAACCAGTATTTATATTAATATGAGTCTCGATTAGTGAAGTAACACTTGTCCATTAGATAGCCAACTGTTAATATTCATACTTGCTTTATTTCAATGTGCCTCAACATTTATCAACACCGAGAATATAGTTTCCCTCTCTAGATTTACTCGAGTTTTACTTGGCATTTTCTCTTAGCCTATGTATGGAATCCCTTCTCTCTCTGATGGTAGCAGAACGACTCTATTAATCATCCATCATTATCAATAACATAGGACTGAGTTTTGGACTTACTTTTGTACTTCTTCTATTTCCTTATTTTATTCTTCAAAATGTTTTGATTGGTTCTATTTCCTTCTTTTATTCTTCTAAATGTTTTGATTTACCAATCTTTAATTAAAAGTCAATGCAATGGAATGGGGGTGTTGTATAATTGAACAAGAGCCACGAAGTGGCAATGTCCCCGCAACAACTATTGCTCTAAGACATTAGCTATAGAAAATTCTTTTGTTACAAAATTTCTTAGCCATGAAACCCATACTCTTGTAAGATTTTCATAAATAATTATTGTGTATAATGTGTATTTAATTAAATCAAAGATAATGACTGTTATATCTTTTTAGCACCTATCATGTTAGGTTTATGCAAATTGACAAAGTGTCATTTTAATATTTACCATTAATATTAAAAGTATATACATTGTTCTTCTCTTTTTAATAATAGAAAATATAAAAAAAACTTAAAAAAACACAACCCCAATATTAACCATCAAAAAAGAATAATGATTATGCTCCTATTAATAAAATAACATAATGAATTGTTAATACCTAAAAGAAGGAATTAAAAGAGCTCATAACCAGAGCACATAGTCTTTCATTGAAAATCAAATAAGTCTCAATCGTAAAAAGAAGATCATTAATAATTAAAATTTGAACTTTGCCCAGCTGCATACAACAAACAGATCTGGGAAGTTCCAAGTGATTTTAAAATTTGAACTTTGCCCAGCTGCATACAACAAACAGATCTGGACAAAA